>JAACJT020001273.1:0-15739 GCA_009936485.2 Gymnarchus niloticus | reverse complement strand
CTATTCTCCAACCTTATAAAATGTTATAGAAGACTCAGTGCTGTTTTATTGGCAAAGGGTGGTTGTACAAAGTATTAAATGCAGGGGTGCCAATAATTATGGCACATGTGTTTTTGCTGAAAATAATTATTCCTTGACGGATTTTTTTTCTAAGCTTTTTATTAATCATTACAAGGTGTGACAATAATTGTGGAGGGCACTGTATACCTACCTACATCCTTTCCTGAGTCATGGTTAGAAAGCATTTATACTTCACCGTCAGAATCATTACCCTTCACAAGCTCAAGACTCTGGAGCCGATAGCCTAACAAGGTTACAGCCCTTTGTTTTCTCCACACTGCCACCTGGTGACATGGATGACCCAACTCATTTACCTGTCAGATGGCTGTACCCTCATGAAGGACTTCTCTCCACTTCACTTAAGCTCACTTCAGGATTTGGCCAGAATGTCCTGCACACTGCTGGGAGCCAATCAAATATTTACCAGCCAGCTTAGCATTAGACCGGAGCAGCTCTTCAAGAGCTCCAGCCAACAATCCGTGGTGCTTCCTTGGGTTTTCCTCAAGATCATCTCCCCACACCTCCATCCCCCCAACATTTTTATTGCTTCAGCATGTTTTTGGAGGATACGGAATGGATGATATGCACATAATGTAGATCCCCTCCCTCCCCGACACGTTCTTCAGCTGCCACTGTCCACGACTGGGCCTGGAAGGCCAGCAACACCCAGAGAAGTGCCAGCTAGGCGAATGAGAGTACACTGCTTAGGCTGCCATGAAAGGGCACAGAGAGGCAGCAGGAAACATTTCTTTGAAAGTGTTCTATGTGCCTCACAAAGCCTATATCACTGCTGCATCCTACTGCCAAAATCAATGATAAAACAATCAATACCCGGAGAAGCTTAAGAGCATCCAATTTTCCATTTAACGGCCTGTCCATCAGATGCCTTGAGCTTTGATATAAAAAGGTACATGTGTGTGCTGACTCATGATGCCCCTCCCATCCAGCAGCCAAAACGTGAAGCACGAAAAAGCCCTGACACTGCAGAGGAGTACCTGTTCTAAGAAAAGATCAAAGCGGAAATGCAGTCCTGTTAAATCAGACCGAACAGTACACAGGTCTATGAGAAGACAACCGTTCTTCAGCACGAATAACCCCACATTACTAACGCTGCTATTCATATGAAGTGCAAGCATTGTCACAATAGAAGAATGATATGACAGCTGCCACACCCATTTCTTAATCCGTATGGACGTGATAATTCATGAGAAGTAAACATTCTGCATCCGAACACAAACCAAATGTTCTTTAGCTCCTGTGTACAGTAACGTTATGGACTTCCTGCCCCACAGGTTGTCTGAGGCCTCTCAGCCGTTCAATGCTGCTGCTTTGAAAAGCAAGATGAGTCCCCCTTCCCCCATCTACCTCAAATTCAACTGGCTTTTTACTGGGAGCAATCATTCATACCCACGCATGTGGTTCAAAAGAGGACACAGCTTTCTTACAACAGGAGAATTCCTCTGAGAATCACCACCTGGAAGCTGTGACTGAACCCCACACCGCCTGGCACTACTGCAAAGTCCCCAGAGCTCATGCTGCATCAGAGATATCCTGAATTCAGAGCACCTGCACAAACAGTTTGGCCATTTAGAAAGTGAACAACGAGAGCCTGTTCACCAACTTTCTGGGGTGTGGTATTTACAGTTTTACAAACACAAATATTACTTACAGCCAAAAGAGCTCCCAGAATGACAAGCAGAGTCACAAAATAATCAAGGCCTCATTTTGGGCATTCGACCTGTGTGGCCTGAATGATGAACCCTGTGACGCGTGACTGTGTCAGCACTTTTTGTACTGACCTTCATAGTACATGCTATCCTGGCCAGTCAGTTGTAGTCCAGGGGCCTCCTGTCCCACAGCAGCAATGCAGACAGCTGCGTCTGCACTGTCTGGCCACATCTGCGCCGGTCTGACTCATCCTTTTGCAGTGTCCCCCATTACCACTGCACAGGGACACACTGTATAACACTGAGCCAAAACGACACACCCATGATTGCTGCAAACCCCACCCCCCCCTTCCCTGTCAGGAAAAAAAAAAGCAGTATAGAGCAGCTCGTCCATCCCTATCTATGCTCACCTATATTTAAGTATAACAGTGACTACAAGCCTGAAAGCAAAGGCCTTTGGAACATACGACAGTCTGAGAGGCCAATTTCCGTGGATGACCCAGATGAACCAGGGCAGCACCCCTTGACCTTCATAGCTTCCCAAAAAAACTCATTAATCCCTCTATTCCCACATGGTCACATTACTCCCACATCTCTGAGTCAAAAGGCAGCCAATTCAGATTACACACACAATTTGCCCATTGGCAGCTGATGTCAATGTTGCATTGGAGAGAAAGAGCCTTAAAAGATACCCAGCCAGCTAAAAGGGATGCATCTTCACACATGCATAGTGTTTACAAAAAGTCAACCAAACTAATGCAACTGCAATGTTCAACGGTGGGCCTCTACGTGCCCTGCAGTCTTTTAAATAGCCTTAACAAGTCGGCATCTCTCATTCCAATACACCGTGGGGGGACAGGTCAGAAGACAGGGACTAAGCTGACGTCACTACAAACCAGAGGTGGGGAGACATTTTGGAAACCGGCTGACTTTTTGGGAACGAGGAAAGCAAAACCAAGCCATCTGGAGTAACACCAGTATGTGGGTCTTCAGGCTTCTGGGCTGCACCACTTTTTAGCGTGCACGCGCTACGCAGCCTCACGCGAGAAGCGTGCTCCATCACTTCACTCACACGGACTAGCTAATACGTTCAACAACGATGTCGCAGTGACCCATTACACAGCTGAAAACAAAACGCACATTCAAAACTATAAGTTCATACCTAAATAAATTTAAAATGGCGCAGCCTTTAAAACTGTCTACGTATTTCTGTCTACAGCTTCCCTACCATTTAATACTCGCTTCCACCTTTGCTATTGCTATTAGCATAATAAAAATCGTTATTCAAATAAAAGAAGGGTCCCACATCCAAAGTTGAGCCCCTCCCGTATTACATCAGGACATTTGAGGGACGATTCGGCGTGTCCTTCCGAAAGGACATTTCACGGCTTCCTCCGCAGTCATTACTCATCAGATACTGCAGATTGAACAAGGTTTTCTGTTATGAAGACCACTGTTCACCTCTCCGCACGCCACAGGAAAATGAACTGTATACAATATTTCAAGGTACGTTGGTATATAATCCCACGAAAGTACATCAACATGTCTGACAAAATTCAAAATTTAACGCTTACCTGCAACGCTCAAAGCAAAAAACAAGGTCTTAAAGCACAATAGTGGTTTAACTGTAATACGGGAAAGGTAGGGAAAGGAAAACTACACGACAGATTAATAAGCGACTCGAGAGCGGCAGCATCCCTTCCCTACATCACCTGCCGAGAGCCGCGAGGGCGTTTTGCTGCATTGAATGGGAATCCCGGGGGGCTGGTCACGTGACCGAGCCCTGCGCCTCCCATGCGCTTCGTGGGCTCCGTGACGTCTCACGCATGCAATACCTTTATATTACGCGTTCACTCTTTTCACCATGTAACTAGCATTCTTGGATACTTAGCAACAAAAGCAAGTCAGCCGAATGAAACAATTACTACTATGGCCATGCGTAACAAAAGCTGGCGGCTGGACTTACATTTTACAGCATAACCGAATTCTTGTGCTTCCCAAGATTGTGTTTTATGAAATACACATGGTAAAATGGCATGCAACACGCCACAATAAAACACTAAATAAGAAATTCGTCCCCCCTATCGATCTTACATTAAAGCATCACACTCTTATGGAATTGCTGAAGCTTTAAAGGAACAAAGAACGCTATAGAAAAATTATTTAGATATATACTGTTAGCTGTAGAAAATGTGCGCGCCTCCTGTGAGTGTCCATTCTGACCAGTTAGCAAATAGCTGCAATCAAAATTACGAAGCTTTAAAATTCCCTTTTACCTGCAGTTATGTGGTCTATCCCTGTCTCCTTCTCGGTCATCTTGTCTCTAAGTAACCGCTTTTCCGATTATTCCCAGGGTACTTAAATTGTGCAGTCTAAAAAAATCCGCTCCTGCTTACTTCGCACTCTGTGACATTGGTTGTGAAAAAGCTTAGTTCTGCACTTTACGGTATTCTTTCCTTTAGCGTCGATGCCCCTTTGCTTGTTTGGCTGGCGAAATCCTATGGATGGCGTGCTGAACTATACATTTAAATAATGTTATGCATGATCCTCTCATGTAGCGAAAAGTCTCTTGTTGAATGTAGATCTACCATCCAAAAAAAGGAAGTGGGGACTGAGAACTACTTTGGGACTGCAACTCATCCCGCCCCTCCCACTGGCTCGCACGGCTGTCGTGGAGAGGAATGCTTCCCATTCCGCAGTGAGCCTGCTGCATCCTGCAAACGAAGGAGATGCGGCGTAAACGCTGCTCTGAAACCATTGCCCAGCCGCACACCTCAGCCCTAACGCCCTTCAACCGTATGCATGCCTGAGGGAAAGGACACTGAAGGAAACCCCTGTCTGTCGCTGATCTGGCTGCCTGTAACCTAAATGTTTGTAATGCTGAACTTAAATTGCAGTACAAATATCTCTGCTGAAACCTTATTCCCTTTATTTTATTATTTTCCTTATTGAACTGTATTTTTTGGTGTTTGTACGATATATATTTGGTCAACTGCACTTTCGTTTGACTGTGATACTCAGTAGTAAACGGGAAGTGATGGAGAATGCTGTATGTACTTTTCACTATGGAAATGGTATATCGAGCAGGCTGTATCGTGGGGCCATGGTGTCTAAAGTGACTATACAAAGACAGGACACTGACATGAGTCCTTCACTCTAAAGGCTTGCCTTTAAATTTAAAATGCTACTGCAGAATGAAGAGCCTAATGCAATACACTGTAATCTGCAAAATACCAAAGCCTGAATGTACTGTATATTATTGAACATATCGAAGAGTATATGGAAATAGAAGAGCAATGAAAATCCATAGTGTGGTAAGCTGAGCGCTGCGTGAGCTTGCTGACTAGCGGATATTCATGCTGGTCAGGCTCTGGCCTAAACCCACCTAGCCCTTATCCCTGTCCTACCCCACAGTAGACAATGTTTCTCTCATATAAGATTAAGAAGTTTATTATCATTTGCACAGTAAAATAGTCAGTTATACCATACAATGAAACTCTCACTCTGCATGTTCTGTTTGGGCACAGCTGACACAGATCAAACATAAGATACAATATCAAAAACAGACAGAATGAAATGTAAACATATAAATATATAGTGCAGTAGATAAATATACATAAAATATATCAATGTGATACAAATATGAAAAAAAAGAAATTCCTCAAGTATTCAATTCAATTTTATTTATATAGCGCTTTTAACACGGAGCACGGTCACAAAGCGCTTTACATAGTCCCAGGCCCACAGTAGAGGTAGATAGGTTGTGCAAAGTCTACAGTGTTGTCCTCTGTGTGTGTGTGTGTGTGTGTGTGTGTGTGTGTGTGTGTGTGTGTGTGTGTGTGTTGGGAGGTGGGGGGTGCTTACAGCACTCACTGGTCGCAGGTAGATTGTATCAGCAAAGTTGGGGTGTTGGGGGAGAGGAGCAGTGGATGCGAATTGTACACAAGCCTGATTGCCTGTTAGTAAAAACTGTTCTGTAGTCTAGTGGTCCTTGATTTCACACTTTTGTAGCGTCTACCTGATGGTAGGAGTGTGAACAGTCTGTGCTGAGGGAAGTTACTGTCATTTATGATGCTGCGGGCCCTCCTGACGACACTGGTGTGATAAACCTATGATGGTTTGGGCAGTTCTCACCACTTGTCCCACAGCTTTCTAGTCCTTTGCAGTGGAATCACCAAAGAAGACTGTAATGCTGCAGGTGAGAATGCTCTCAATAGTACCCCTATAGAATATCTTAAGGATTCTGGCTGGCATGCCAAATTTCCTCAGTCTTCTCAAGAAGTACAAACGCTGTTGAGACTTCTTTACCAGCAGAATGGTATTGTGGGACCAGGTGATGTCTTCACTTAAGTAAATGGCAAGGAATTTAAAGACTTTCACTCTCGCCACCTCCATCTCACCAATGTGCAATGCTGTGTGATGTTCTTGTCTCTTGCGTGGATCCACAATCATCTCCTTAGTCTTGCCAGCATTTAGGGAGAGATTGTTGTCCTGACACCACTCCACTAAAGACGCCACCTCCCTCCTGTAGGCTGTCTCCTCACTCTTGTTAATCAGTCCAACAATCATCAGCAAATTTGATGATACTGGTGCTATTCTGGGAGGCAATACAGTCATGGGTGAAGAGGGTGTAGAGCAGGGGGCTTAGCACACAGCCCTGGAGAGTTCCTGTGTTGAGAGTCTGTGTAGCATTGGAGTGGCGCCCCACCCAAAATGACTGAGGTCTGTCTGTAAGGAAATTCAAGAACCAGCTGCAGAGAGTGGATGGTAGGCCAAGGGTGAGGAGCTTGTCTGTCAGTTTTACCGAGATAATTGTACTAAATGCTGAACTGTAATCAGTAAATAAAATTTGTACATAGCTGTCCTTGTTCTCTAACTACTGCATGTATGGCAGTACTGACGGCATCTTCTGTAGACCTGTTAGTCCTATAGGTGAACTAGAGAGGGTCTAGAGTGTCTGGTACAATGTTCCAGATGTGTGCCATGACTAGTTTTTCAAAGAACTTCATCACAGTCGGAGGCATTACAACGGGCCGATGGTCATTAACACAGGTCACTGCTTTTTTCTTCAGGACAGGAATGATGGTTGTTGCCTTAAAACAGCTGGGAACTGAGGCCTGTGTGAGGGATAGATTGAATATGTCTGCAAAGACATCAGCTGGTACTGAAGAGCAAGCTCTGAGCGTACGGCCTGAGATGTTATCTGGACCAGCTCCTTTCCTTGGGTTTATTTTTCTCAGAGTCCTGCCCACATCTCTTGATGAGACCGTGAAAGGAGGGTCCTGCATATCCCCAACTTTCATGTAGTGACCCTCCAGCTTTGGTCGATATAATCTTTTGGCCTTTTTGATTGATCTACGTAGGTCATATCTGGCCTTCTTGTAGTCATCAGCGTTGCCTGAGACAAATGCAGTGAAGCGGGCATGCAGCTTGGACCAAACTTCACAGTTTTTGGTTTGGGTATATCCGGATGGTCTTGGTGGGCACAGTATTTTCAATGCAAGTACTCATGTGGCTGGTTACCACTGTAGCTTACTCCTCCAGCTCAACAGTACTGTCCTCTTGCAAAGCAGTGATTTTAAATACCTCCCAATCAGTACACTCAAAGCAGTCCTTAACCAGTTGGTCAGATTCCTCAGTCCATACTTTCGCTGTTTTACTTACTGGGGGGGGGGGGTTGCTTGAGGATCTGTCTGTATGCTGGATGCAGGAACAGGAAGATGTGGTCTGACTTTCCAAAGTTTTGATGGATTGATGGGGTACAGGCTTGTAGGCTCCATGACAGATAGCCAGATAGCTGTTTTTTATTTTCCCAACACTGATCTGGGCTTCCATTGTATAATTTAAATTCTAACTACCCGTCATTTGATCTTCTTCATCATGCTGTGCTTTTCAATGTACTTGACTTGTTCTGTACAGGGCTTATAGCAAACAGTTAATGCGCTTCATAGTCTGTCAGGTAATCCAGTGGTTTCTGAACTAAGTGACAGACCATATGCCAGTTAATCCAGTGGTTTCTGGACTAGCTGGACATCTATTTTACACTAAAGTTCTGCTCATCACAGTGCTAATTGAGATAGTCATACTGGTTCAGTCAGTGAGACTGTAGCCAGTGCTTGAGTGCTCAGGTAAACAGAAAACCAACATGGCTTGCATACTGCAGCACCTGCTCAGTCGTTGTAATGAACAGATAAAGAATACATACAAGTGTAGAGATTATAATGTCTCTGATAAACCAAAGCTATGGAGAGTGAAGAGGTAGGCAGTCAGTTGGTACACAAAAGATCTGAAAGATAGGCAACTGAATCAAAAATGTAATACAAACAGCACAGTCCAAAAATACAAGAGGAAGGATCCAAAGGCCAAAAATACAAGCGAAATGTGGACAAGTCCAAATCCATAAAACAGAAGCAGAGCAGAGAGTGCAAATACACTGTCATACACACAAAGTCAGGCCCCCCCCCCATTGCTAACTCTGATTGCTAACAGCTGTTTCAGAACTCAGGGGCGAAGGCGCAACGTTAGGGCGGGTGTGGCTGCTCGGCTGAAAGAACAGCATCTAAGTTCTCCTCTTTATCAATTCTAGAATTAACCCCCTGAAAAGCCACTCCTTTTAATCTCACTTAAATGAGTCCTAACTAGTTGTATTTTGGAACTGATGTACTACACTTGCCTGTTGTATGCAGTTTCTCTCATATCACACATACAAGTCACAGAAAAGGGTATTTCTGCAGCAGCTTCATATTTAGTGTTCAGTGCCATCATTTGCTGAACCTGAATTGTGGAAAGAGCTTTAGAAATTAAATTATTGTACTTTAAACATAATTTTATATATAATGAAAACCCAGTTGTCAAAACTAGTAGTAGTATGAGATAAATTCACGTGTCACCCAAGCAAATTTATTTCGCCACCTAGTGGTTACAGGGGGAACTCTCAGTAAATTACTTGTGCCACAATGTGTCAATAAATAGCAAAACCTGTTTAATAAAATTTTGCACTGGACCTTGGATGGTACCTATTATTTAAAAAAATAATTGGATGGTGCTTCTTATTTATGAAAAACGTAATTAAGCATGTATAAATACTTAAAAACAAATGACACGTTTCAGAACATAATCAGTAATTATTTATACAAGTATAATGTGAAATAAAGTTAGATTTACCTTCACTCATCGCAGAGGTCAGTTACAGCAGTCTTGACTACAGTGGCCCAAGAGACCACAACGTGACTGTTCCATTGCTATCTATCTATCTATCTATCTATCTATCTATCTATCTATCTATCTATCTATCTATTTTAAAGTGTTGTCACTTTAAACTTTAACCTGTTTCCACTAGATTCACTCATTAAAAACAACATCCAAATGCTCTTTGTAATTGTAAGATGACTAAAACCGAAGCTAAGTTTCTTAAAGAAGTTTATGAGTTGTTTGACGTGAGGTTCTTTTTTTTTGTTTGAAACATGACAGTGTAGAGGATTGGTTAGTTCACTTTACATAGTTCCACTGCCACAATGGGCTTAAGATACATTGTATGGACAAAAGTATTGGGACACCATTGGGACAATGGGGGGGGTTCACATACATTTGGACTTGGGTAATTAAGTCATACTTATTGCTGAGACAATTGCTGAGGTATATAATTAAACACACAGTCATGCACACTCCAGCAACAAACACTGATGTCAGAATGGGTCATACTGAAGAGACTAGTGATTTTCAACCTGGCACGATCATAAGATGCCACCTTCCCAACAAGTCAGTACCAAACATCTGTCTTGGTTAATTGCAAGTGATGTGATTGTGATGTGGAAACTTCTATAAACAACAAGAGTTCAGTTATGATGTCATAGGCCACACAAACAGAAAGGGACCTGATAACCCAACATCAATACCCAACTTCACCGATGCTGTTATGGTTGAATGGCAGCAAATCCAACCAATGATATTCAAATATCTGGAGTAAAGCCTCTTCCAGAGTGGAGGCAATGGAGGACCAACTTCTTATTTATACCCTTGATTTTGGGATGAGATATTATACAGGCACATGCCCCAATACTTTTGTCCATATAGTGTAACTGTGACCCTGTTAGGTCAGCTGGGGGTAGATATAGTACCATTACCTCACCTTTAAAGTAAGACTGAATATTAGTTTAATTACAGCAATCAGTTGCCTCCATGAATCACCACCGTACCATGGTGGAGAGATTTGAGTACCCCATTGTTCCTGAGAAGCTTCAAGCCATAAGACTCTTAAACACTCAGGGAACGAACTGATACCACACACACTCTCACTTGTCTCTATCATATATTTATTATTATACTGATACCTTCTTCCTGCTCCCAGTGTCATGTCTTCATCTGCTCTTTATTAGCTAATTATATTGTCACGTCTTTGCACAACCTGCCACCTTTTGCATTATAAATATCAAACTGTAAATGATCACAACCTGCCACCTTTTGCATTATAAATATCAAACTGTAAATGATCACAACCTGCTACTTTTTACATTGTAAATATCAATTGTAAATGATCACTACCTGCTACTTTTGTATATATCACAACTGTGTACTGGTCGGCACTGCACTGTCATCGTTTGTACCACTGTCTTGCTTTGCACTGTTTGCACGCGTGCACTTTATGTTGTTATGTGTAGTCTTCTGTAGTCCTGTGGTCTGTGTAGCACCGTGGTCCTGGAGGAATGTTGTTTCGTTTCACTATCTACTGTACTAACTGTATGTGGTTGAAATGACAATAAAGAGCTACTTGACTTGAACTATGTTGTCAGGGGCAATTGCCCCTGGTAGGGTTTCCCAAGGCAACTTGGTCCTCAGTGAGAGGCCAGCCTAAGAGTGATTCGAATAACCCTTAAGAGACACAAAATCAAGGACTCAGATACCTCAGCCTGAATTGGGATACCAATCAGTCAGTGAGCGTCTGGTGGTCAGGCCTTTACCAATGGGGCCTTACTGTACAGACCCTGAATGATCCACGTGGAACCACCCTCCTGTGGACCCACCACCTGCAGGAGGAGCCATAAGGATCTGGTGTGATGTGGATTGACCGGCAGTTGCAGGCAGGGGCCTTGGTCTGATCTCCAGCTACCAAAATTGGCTTTAGGGGCATGGAACATTACCTCTCTTCTGGGAAAGGAGCCTGAAGGAGGTAGAGAGATACAATCTAGATAGAGTCGGACTCACCTCAACACAGCACAGATTCTGGGAACTCCAGGAGAGGGGCTGGACTATCTTCTACTCTGGAATTATCCTGGGTTTACATATAGGCCTCCAGTTTGGTGCTTGTACATTGAAGTTTACCCTGGTGAATGACAGGGTTGTTTTCCTGTGTCTTTAAGTCCAGGGGTACACCCTGACTATTGACTGAGCTTATGGACCAAACATGATGGAACCACAGGTGAGCCCACCTGCTGGGCATTTCTGCCTGACACACCTCCAACGGTGCCATTGTGCCAGCTGCAGGGTTGTCAGCCGGGAGCCACCCTTCACTGATGTTTCACTCCTTTAATCCCAGAACATCTCGAGGTGGTGGAGCAGTGGTAGGGACGTCTCCCTACTGCCCCCTGCAGCCAGCCCTAGGATCCTTGCTTTCCCCATGCTTTGTCCTTTCTTCTGAGCCAAAGCCAAAATCTCCCTTCTTCTGCCTCCTCCACCAGGTCTTTGAGAGCCTTCTTCACCTTAAGGCCTGCAATCCTTTGAGACTTCAGGAACCGCTGAGTGGATGGTCCAGCTAACTTCCACTGGATAAGTGAAGACTCTCCACCCTGCTTGTGTGCACACAGCTGCCAGCTCTGTGTACTTCTCCTTCTTCTTCTCGAAGGCAGCCTCTATTCCCTTTTCCCATGGAATGGTCAGTTCAGCCATAATGGCTGTCCTACTAGAGGTAGACCAGATGACAATATCTGGCTGTAGAGAGGTCATGGTGATCTCATGTGGAAACTTTAACTGGCGGTCAAGGTCAACTCTCATGTTCCACTCGTCTCCAGGTGTCAGGAGAGATTGCTTCCTTGTACTACTGCTCTGAGCCTCATCCCCTTACCTAACAAACTGAATCAATCACTGTGATGGTACCGGGCTGGCCTTGTTTGTTTCCATCCTGCATGCCACCAGAATTTCAGCTAGCTTGCGCAGGACCTGGTAGTGGCACCATCAACACCGGCCCTGCATCAATGCTGCCTTACATCCAGAGAGGATGTGCTGCAAGCACGGGTTCTGGAAGTTGCAGAGTTGGCAAGTCTCCCAGAGGTGCAGGTTCCAGGGACCGGGAAGGGTATCATTCGTGGCCCTAATAAGGAAGCTCAGCCTCGCTTGGGGCATCTTCCACATATCTGCCCACATAATGGTCCTGTTGCCCACAGCCTCCCAGGTTGTCCAGCTCCCTTGCTGCTGTTGGCTCACAGCTCTGATTTTGTAGCTCTCCTCTTCCATCTTCACAACTTCTGAGATCACAAGGTCTTTCCTTTCCTTCTTTGTGGCTTTGGACCACATCTTAGCTGCTGTTCCCCATCCAAGACCAGCCCTGCCTGGCTGCAGCAATCCCACAATCTCCTGATGTTTCAGTCGCCCGATAGCCCAATCCACAATCTGCAATGCATCCCATTTCCACCCTGTGCAAACTTGGGCTTTGATGTTCCGAACAGACATGTCGGGTGAGTCTCTCAGCTCGAACATGAGTCTCACCTTCTCCTGTTTGTAGCCCAAGGTAATCGATTTCAATAGAAGCTTCAGGATATTTCTCCCAAAGCGTGCCGAATTGGAGAGGCATTGGGGAAGGCCTAGCCATTTACAGATGTAGCTGTTGACTTTTGAGTCCATTTTCTGGGCTGTTGTTGAGGTGATATCACACAACTTCAAGGGCCACATCAGACATTGGTGTAGGATGGACTGGTAATTTGTTGTTGTTGTTTAGTCACGCAGTCGTGTCCGACTCTTCACGACTCCGTGGACCCCAGCCCGCCAGGCCGCCCTGTCCTCCACCACCTCTCGGAGCCTGCCCAAACTCATGTTCATTGTCTCCACCACACTGTCCATCCATCTCATCTTCTGCCATCCCCTCCTCCTTTTGCCTTCAACCTTTCCCAACATTAGCGACCTTAAATTTCCCTGGTACGAAGCTTTGGTCAATCTTATTTAGACTGTTTACAAGCTGCAATATAACAGAAGTCAGACAGGTCGGCCATGTATAGCCTTCCAAGGCTTCGTACTGCCTGGTACCCCAACAGCGGAATCTTCTCACCATCAACAGAGAAGAAGATGTTATCGTTCGTGGCTCCTTTTCGAATTGAAATACTGCGGGACTTGGCTGGTTTTATTTTCATCCGGACCCATGCTAGCAGCTCCTCAAGCCTTTTCAGGAGTCTAGAGGTGCATGCTGCTGTCTGAAGGAGGATAGTGGTGTCGTCCATGCAGCTTCGTATGGCTGGAAGTCGCTGTCCTAAGTGGGATCTTGCCCCTTGGGCCATTTGTTTTCCACCGATTAGGACGATCTTGAATGCTGCTGTGAAAACGATGGGAGAGATGGAGCAGCCCATTGCTATTCCTGTTCTCCTGCTGGTACCAAGCAGTTGAGATCCCCTGAGTTGCATAGTAGACATGGAAGTTGTTGAAGTAGTTTCCTAATAGACTCTGGATGCATGATGGTATATGGGTGAAGTTGTAAGCAAAAGTGATAAGCTGGTGGGGAACAGACCCCTAGGTATTTGCGAGATCCAATGAAACTAAGTGAAGATCTGATTTATTGTGCTTGGCTGATTGAATTTGTTCCCAAATCATGGCCGAGTGCTCCGCACAGCCTGGGAACCCTGGGACGCCTGCCTTCTGACAACTGGTGTCGATGTAGTTGTTTGCCAGGAGGTAGCTGGTCATACGCTTCGCTACCACCGAGAAGAGTATCTTTCCTTCTATGTTTAGCAGGACTATGCCTCTAAACTGGCTGATGTTATGGGAGTCTTTCTCCTTTGGGATAAAGATTGTAACAGCTGTGCTCCACGCTGATGGGATAGATTGGGTTTTCCAAGCAACACTCATCAGCTTCCACAAGTACTTCAAAAGCCTGGGGCAGTTCTTACATACCCTGTATGGTACATCGTTTGGTCCAGGTGTTAATGCAGCCCTCGCTCGATCTACCACCTGTTTGACTTCAGACCATTTAGGGAGAGTGGTATCAAATTGCACGGATGGCTAGGGTGGGCGAGGTACATACCCTGGTGATCCCAGAAGGCTCTCCCTTTGACTGTCACTGAGCTGGTCTTTAATGCATTCCTCCAATTCCTGCATGGTGGTCTGGAGTGTCCCAGTCTTCTTCTCCTCCAGCAGGCCACGAGCATACTTATAGGGATCCCAGAAGAAGCTAGCCCTTGCCGTCTCCTTGCGACTTCTGCGTTTCTTGATCCTTTCAGCTTGCCTCAGGGATGAGAGTCTTACCTTTATCTGACTCCACAAGTATTCCAGGCCCTCCTTTTCCTGGTCTTTGGCTTTCCTCCATAATTTCCACAAGAGGCATCGCTCCTTACCAACTGGAGAATTTCCTTCTCCCGTCTGCCACTCTGACTGGGAATAATTCTCCTCTGAGGCATCTCTCCAAATCTCTTTTTGCCTTCCTCATAGATGATGTGGCCATAGATGTTCAGTTTGGTGGTTATGCTGCCTCTTAGCATGTTCTGAAGGGTCGTGTATAGGCTCTGGTCAAAGCTTCTCGATAAATCTTTATCACTGGATTTTGGCCACTTGACTTTGGATTTGCGAGTTGGCTTCTCTGAAGTTCCTCTTGCAGGTTCCTTGCCTGATGTTTCACTGTGGTGCTCGTGCCGTGGGCTGCGCTGTTGTTGGCATAAATCCTTCTGGGAAGACTGGTCTCCCTCCCTCTCACCAGCTGCAATGGTGGGATCAATAGCACTGTGGTACTCAACCTGGCTATGGTTCCTCCTTGTCTGACCTGCTGCTGCAATGCAAGCTTGTATCTGGTTACAACCACCACATTTTGCCTTCCCCTGATGGATTCGCAGGCCCTGGTAGGTTGTCACTACCACCCACAGCCGCATACTCTTAGGAACATCAGTTCAGACTATCTGGCCTTCTTGGATGCATTGGGTGGGGTGCTGGATGGTGCGCTCTCTGGGGATTCCATTGTTCTACTGGGAAACTTTAATGCTCATGTGGGTAACGACAGTGAAATGTTAAAGGAACGCAAGCAGAGCATTATTGGACTTTTGTGCTGATCAGAGTTGTGGAAGATAAAAAATTTTGGTCCTCCTCTCATACCTCAGAAGAAGCTGAGTCTCAACACAGAGTGTAAGATAAATTTCCTTTAACAGTTAGGTAAAAAAAAAGTTTCACAAAGCAAACAGAAAGAGTATTCCCGTTCTACAGGGGTGGACCCCCGAACAAAGAAAACTGTCAGTTTATATACTTTTCCATCACTCCCTTACAAGGTCCCCTGTTACGGGATTGGTTAACATATAGCGTGATCAACACGTGATTCCTACATCCCTTCTCATGTCACACGCCGACCTTTGCTTTTGCCTATTCCGTGTATGTGTTCAAGCTACTACATGTATATGACTATGTAGTTTCCTGTTACACAGCACTTGGTTATACTAGTATGCTTATGACATTATGCTTTGCATTAATAAACTTTAACTATTATAATTATGGTTAATTAGGATTCCCCCCTTCCAGTTTCTCACAACCCTGGTCCGGGGCTGCTAGGGCTCCCCCTCCCATGGATTCCTGTTTTTCCCTCTTTTTGGCTCTGGTAATGAACTGTATCCAGTTTCCCACTGTTTTGTCAATTCCCTCTAAACATACCAGGTCAGCACGACCTTCACACGAGTACATGTCAACTCGTACAAGGACAGCACAGGATCTTCTTGCATAAAGCCTAGAACAGAACCACAATCCCGGAGGTCCTAGCCCCCGCCCCCCCCCCCCCCCCCCCACTTCTCCCCACCCCTTCTGCCCACAACACAACACTGCCAAACACCAACGTTCCAAAC
>JAACJT020001272.1:0-15740 GCA_009936485.2 Gymnarchus niloticus | reverse complement strand
CCTTAACGAGGGAAATAGAACCCAACATTCTACCTAAATTCTAGAAGATTCTAGCAGACTGAGGGCCTTTTCTACAAATATACTGTCTGAGACTTTATGATAGAAATATATTGACTACGGATCTTCCACACTAGATCATTAACCGGACGACTGTGAAGCCCTGACTTGACAGACTTTGACAGGATCTCCAGTAAGTTCGGTTCGTCTGAGATCAGTAACATTATTTCATAATAAACCGGTCTGCATCCATCAAACGTGATTATAGGGGAAAACAACTACGTTTTCTCAGTTAACTTGGTGTTTTAGACAGGGAGTTCCAATGAGCAGACTTCGTTGGTTTTAGCTGTTTTGTAATCTAATCTAATCTTGGTAATTAGTAATAGTAATTTCATCTTTATGATTCAATTCGTGTTTTGTGTAGGTTTCTCTATATTTTCCCCAGGTCGTTTTCAGAACCTTGTGAACTTCGCTTATCATAGATCCATCGAAGAGATTTCACTGAACATATTCCTTTTGTCCAAAAATGGACAGCCCGAGACTGTCTTCCTTTTTTAGCAATCGAGCGGACTTTTCTAACGGTTCTAACGGTTCTAACGGTTCTCTCCCGCACACGAATGTATGATTTTGCGGACATTTCCCCTCTTCACCGACGTGACCGACACCACGGACCGTCCGGGGCCAGCCTCAGCTCCCATTAGGTAGATTAAATGGGCCGATCGGTACCTCAGCTCGGAGTGCATCTGCATTAATCTTCCTCCAGGCGCCTCGTTCTGCTCACACCAGAGCGTCGATAACGAAATGACGCTTTCACAGCCCGTACTGTGAAGCGAAGGTAACATTGGCTTCTTTGTAATCGTTCTTTCCCATCCGTGTCCTAATACCCCGGACCGAGACGTTTACTCTGGATATGAGGAGCTTTACTGACGGCTCCGCTGGCTCAATGCGGCGTGTTCTCATTCACGTCTTAATGCTGGAACACAAAGAAAAGAGCGGCACCCCGGCGGGAGAGACTCCTTTAAACCTTGTTATTATTAATTATTATTCGGCTTTTTTGCCTGATTTGCCGGACTATTAGAATCTGTGATTCTGCACAGACGGGCTGTGAGGACGGTGTAACCCTCCTGGTCTCTCCGCGGGTTTAGGCGGGAATGACCCGCTCCACGCGCGGAGTTTCCCGGCTTCTGTGGGACGGAGGAATGCTGCTTATTATGGGCTGTAAGGACACAGGGGACAGCGGTAGAGTCTCAAGCGCTGTCCCCTGCCTCAGCCGCATAGTAATATAGTGACGTAGTTCTTCTTATTATTACCCTTATCTATTATTTATTGAGCTGATCCTGTAATCCTATATTATGTTGCATGTCTTGGAATTATTCACATTCTCACATAGATCTACACACGGTTTGGTGTCAGAGTGCCGCATCGCTGACTGTTTTACAGCATGAAACTTCTGCCTTAAGGTTCAGTTCCTTAAGTGTTATTGCACCTGCTGGCCCATGCTCTTTTAAGGCTGACATGGCGACGAGCCCCCATGGATTATTTTTAAATGTGCCGGCCTGCTGTTTGTCTTTGTTTCCCGGCCTCCAGGGTGAGGACGACCCTGCTCTCGGCATGAAATAGCAGGCTTATTCCGGCTGTGATGTCACGGCCGGCCGTTGGAGTTTATGAAAGCTTGCCGAGTCACGGTGAAGCTCGGCCTGCGATGGGCCTGAGGGTGTCAACAGGCAGCTGATGTGGGCACTCCAAGCCTGCTCTAGCATCCCGCTAGATTGGCATTCAGCCAGTTCAGGGACCGTGTTCATGGCAGACCTTTAACCTCACACCAGACCGAAAGATGACCTCCCCCCTGATGAAGGGGGCAGAACAAAGTGCCAATGAGACCGTTACTGTTGGGTTACCCGAATTCTTCTGCGGGGGGAGGGAGGTGTAGCACTTCGAAATCGATACGGCGTAACCCGATGATCCATGGAGACTGTTGTCCTCTTCCTCAGCCTTCCTGTGAAAGAGGATGCAGACGCAGAGTAGATAACTGCGCCTGACCGGGGTGCGATGCTTGGGAACGTCGCTGCCTGGCTGCCGACCCGCATTTTTGAGGTTGGGCCCTTCAAAATGAGTGACCTTTTGCCTTTCTTCTGCAGTCTTAAAATAAAGAGACCCGGCAGGAACAGGGTGACAGAGCACTCTGACCTGCCTGAGTTTGGCCCTTGAAGGAATTTGGTTGCACCTGCCACACACCAGTCGCTGTGGCCCCTGGGAGTCCACGGGTCAGGGTGAAGCGGCAGCCCCGTTGGGAACAAGTGTGTGCGGGCCGTGGTTCCCCACCCCCGATCTCCTGCCGTGATTTGTCACCGGAGGTCTATCTTATTCTGGGGACCGTGTTATACAGCGCCTGGCTTTTCCAATTTGTCACCGGTGAGAACGTCATACTGGAAAGAAGGCTGTGCTGATCTTCTGGGGGGGAGAGGTTCGATTTTCCGAGTCATTGGATAACCAGGAATTCTGTCAAGCAAAGGCAAGATGCGTAAATCTGTAACATTAGTGCAAATCCTGCATGCAGGAGGAAGAGGAACATAAAACGGAGAGGTGAGAGAAGATGGAGAACCGGTCCAAAGGAACACGAGAACGTTTCTGTTTAATAACAATCGCTGAAACACCCAGAGAGGGCCTTGAGCATGTCAGCCCGGTAAGAGTCCTCAGAAGCAGGGTGGTAGAAGACCTTCCAGGGTTATGTGCCGAGGCAGAGTAACTGGGTAACCAGACTGGGTAAATCTGTAACAAGTGTTCAGATAGAGAATGTGACCATATAACTGTGAGCAGGTCGCTCTGAGAGGTGAACAAATACCTCTGCTTCCATGTAGGGGAAGGCTTGGTCATCATGGTCTCTATAAATATGGATCCCATGATCCAGAAAGCGTAGATAACTGTGAGCTTTGACTGGTGGTTTCAAAGGCGTTTGGCACTCGAGGACAGAAGTTCTGCAGTTCTGGAGGCACAGAGGTGAGTCTGGTGGAACAGAGCCAGTCAGAGCGAGTCTGTTTGGAGGGCCCTCTGTTCCTACTGCTGGGCCGGGCAGGAGAAGCTTTGAAAGGTACGGCCTTTTTGTTCTTCCATCATTTCAGGCTCGGCAGCTCCAGATTCACTGTAGTGTACCACACGAGTACCAGAGCGCGATCCAAATGCCACCTGCCTCACTCAGCCATGTGCCTCGGCCACTACGGCCCGGTTATTGGACCTCCAACTGCTGAAACGAGCCATTAAGGCTCTAGCGTTGAGCGCAGAGAGGTAGGGTGCACTGCATTGTGGGTCTTCTGGACGTCTTGTCATGGAATATGGTCTCCTGCACGTGTGCCTTGCATCTCAGAGATTCGAATGACCTCGGCATTGTTTCCACGAATTTGAGCTTGGGGGGGGGGGGGGGGGGTTCATAATGGATACTGACTCATGAGGAAAAGCAATTCACTAATGACGGCTCTCTTAACTAGCTCCTATTAGCCGTGACAGCAGTTGGCGTGAGGGGGGGTGGCGCCCACATCGGAATGCAGGAAGTCATTCTGATTAGGAAGGGAGCTAACTGAAGAAACTGAGACCGTTTGACCTCCGCCCCACCGAAGAACGTTTAGACCCGCCACTGGCTGCGGCTAATCCTGAATATCCCTGTTTGGTCGTGATGCTATGCGAGGCGGCATTCAGCCCGGCTTTCAGAAAGGCGCGGGAACTTTAGTGCAGGCGTGGCACTCGTTTTCAACAACAAAACCCAAATAAGCCAATTTTAGCAAAGCTTGTTTGCTTTTGCTGTGCTTTGTCTGTTCTTCTGGGTTTGGGTGCCTGAAAATGCTAATGCCAACTGGGCCTGTGGTCTTTGTGTAGAGGAACTGCTAACTATGTGGCCTGGAGGTGACATTGATGACGATACCTGAGGTAGAAGACAACATTAAAGATATGTTTCACCAGCGGAGAGCCATCGCTATACTGTAGGGCCCCCACATTGAGTGCAAACGTGGGGTTGCCTCTGTTTTTATCTCACCTAGTACCTCTGATGTCAGTAGATGCTGAAAAGAGCTGAGATGATTTTCTGACAGGCTTCACCTCTTGATCTGGGAATCTAAGGCCAGACAATTTTTTTTCCTCGTGTTCTATGGCACTGCCTTACATGTTTATGTTTGTGTTTATAGCCTGCTGTTCACTTGGATGATGAAGGTAGGATCGTATTCTGGCAGTTAACGGATTGGGTGCTGAAACTGGTCCAGGATGTCACAGCTGTGTGGCGATATTGTACGTGGCTAGGGTGGAGCTATTTAAATACCGTACTTTGTAATGTGAGAAGCATCTGACCTAACCAATGAGGTTCATTTGGTTAATCTCTCGGACCGTTATGGATGGGGGAGGATCGATTGAGCACGATGAAATGTCCTGGGGCAATTCCGAGCTCCCACACAGGCTTGCGTGGGGTCAGTGGTCGTTTGACCTGTCCCAATGCTGGTGACGTTCCAGCATTGCAAGTGAAACGTACACTTAGAACATTTTGCTTGGTTTCCATGGAAAACAAAGTATCCCAAACTTTCCAGTTATGAATCTTGGCTCTTTTTGAAGGTTACTGGTCTGAGTGGAAGTTGCCCACAGTTTCAACGTAAGTGTGTCACATCTGAGGCAGGAGGACGGCTGTGGAGACACAGTTTTCTCAGGCTGGTGTACATATGTGACTTGATGGTTGATGGGTTTGGGTTCAGAGGGACATGCTGTCAAGTGAGCCCACTAATCCCCTCACCATGTCAGTTTCCTTCCAAGCCTGTCCACGTGTCGTTCCGAGATTCCCTCAGTCCTGAAATGATCCCGCACTGATCCCTCAACCAGCTCTGGATTATGATTCTTGTGAGAAATTCAGAATTCAGCTGTGAATGACCTCATGCTTCTTAACGCCCACAGCTACAGTGGGATGAAGATGTTTACTTCACTCGGCCGAATATGACTCAGCTGGCGTCCGTGACGAGACAGAAATGCTTTTTAGCTCATTAGCTGTTTTTTAGAGCCGATGCTTGTTCAGTTATAAATGACTGTCGTTGATAACAGCTTTGGTGCTGAGGCTCACTCTGTTTACTGCTTTGGTGCCCTCATGCGGTCTGTCTGTCTACCTGCCCTCATGTGGTCTGTCTGTCTGTCTGTCTGCTCACATGCTGTCTGTCTGTCTGCCTGCTCACATGCTGTCTGTCTGTCTGCCCTCATGTGGTCTGTCTGTCTGTCTGCCTGCTCTCGTGGTCTGTCTGTCTGCCCTCATGCGGTCTGTCTGCCTGCTCACATGCTGTCTGTCTGTCTGCCCTCATGCGGTCTGTCTGTCTGCCTTCATGTGGGCTGTCTCTCCTTATACGGACTGTATGTCTACCTGCCCACATGCTGTCTGTCTGAGACTGAGTGCCTTTGGTGGAGATGGCTCTAGGGGCTAACGGGAGATGTCACTCAGGCCATTTGTCTGTGAGGGGACACACCCTTCGTCGCCAGACTACACACACAGACACGCGTCTTTGTATTTTCGTAGTTTGTCTGTACAAACAGGATGTGGAAAATTCTTGATCGGGAACTAAAGGAACTGTGCAGCAGCCGGCCATAGGAATGCATGTGTATACATTCTTTTTTTTTAACCCTCCTGCGAGGTCAAATGTCAGGCCTAAGCTAACGGTAGAACCATTAGTGGGTCAGCCCTGCGTGTGCACTGAAGGGTCACAGCGCTTCACACAGACCACAGTGGACGTGGAGACCTGGGATTAACCAATAAGCACTCAGGAATCATTCGGTGAGCTCGCAGTAACGTCCTCCTCGTCGCTGAAGTGTGTTAACTTCTCAGGGCTCTGTCTTTGGTGAATTATTTAGCAGCTAGCGGGTACGGCGTTGCATTAGCATGCTTCCCAAAATAATCCCAACGCCTCCTTTACCAGCCTGAATTTAAATAAATATATTTCTAAAGTTTTAAAAAACAGTGCTTATTAATACTACCTCAATGCATTGCTGCAGGTCTAGAAACACTCTTTAATGACCTTGTACAAACACGCCTTGGGCACTGGGAATCATTAAGAAAACGTATCCCGGGTTGGTCGGGGAAATATAGCTGCCTTGGGGGGGGGGGTGACCCGTCGGTTTGGACGAAGGTGATTTGGGTGGCGATGGACGCGGTACTCGTCCGCTCCCTCATGCCACCTCGGTCTCTGCAGCCTTCAAACCGTGGTGAAGACAATGTGGCATAACTCCTGGGAAACGCTCGCCTTTCAAAAGCTGAAACCCAGCACTCCTACAACAGCCCTCTGCCTTCCCTGACAGGAAGTGCTCATACAGTCCTTGACAGGACGCCAGCATGTCCAGGAGACTTTTCCTCAAGTCCCCGGAGAATAATCACATGTTAAGGGACGGCATTTGGGAAAAGAGAGCTGGGGGTGGCTTTACAAGTCAGCCATGTGTTTTCATCTGCAGGAGAAATCTCTTAGCTGACCTCCTCTCAGCGTCTGACTTTTCCTGTGCAAAAATAGTGTTTCTATTATTTCTGTTTTTCTCTAGTAAAAATTGTTCACCAAGTGACATAAAAAAAAATGCCCCCTTAGTGATGTACAGAATACTAAAATATCCAAATGTCAGTCCCATGTATTGTTGTTCAAGGATGATCAGGACCTCAGAATTATGCCGAAATCCTCCTGCCTTTCCTTAGGCTGCTGTGAAGTCGGTATGGTGTTTACTGTGGCCATCTTGTAAAGATGTTCCTAAACGCTTCTTCTGGATGTTTCCTCTGCTTCTCCTGCCAATGTGACTTTCAGCTTCAGTTTTGTAGTTGCCTGTATGGACTGGGAAAGCTGTGAAGGGATTTCTCTCCTTGGGATTAATGAAGCAGTCTGAATCTTTTATGTGCTATGCAGAGTTCACGGTTCACGTTTGTTTATGTGCTGATTGAGAGGTTAGGGTTTCAGAAATCTCGACCGGAGTCCTCACCACGTGTTTTCACATGTCTCCATGCTCACATGTCCGATCACGGTTGGGTTACCGAGATAAAAATAACCAGTTTACCAACAGAAGCTGGAAGGGAGGCAGTGTTTGAGTGGGGATTTCTTGGCTATAGTTGTCTCATGCTTACGTTTAATTGGTCGAATGTTTTCATCCACTGGCAGTCTTACCTATAAGCACTGTCCAGTTCATCGTATGTTAACTGAGGCACTTTAACTGGGGACCTTCTGGGGGTCGGGTTAGACTTCTTGTCTGAGTTACTGCTGGGATCTCATTCTTCCTGGAAAGTGAATGGTGTGAAATGTGCTGAAACAGGAAGCTGGAAAGGTGAATCAAACGAGGAGTAGCAGTCTGTGCAGTCCTGCACCTCTGCCGGAACGCTGCTGGGGTGCTGATGATGCGCTGCTGTTTCTCGTTTCCAGGGGGAAGGATTTAAAAGGAACACAGGAGCTGCTTTCACTGCATTGGCTGTGTTGAGTGTCTTGTTTGAAGATGCCTTCTTCAGGACGCATTGGTCCTGCACAGCCTGGCTTGGAACGTGTCTAGTTGCGTTTGGACATGGCTGAGAGCCGTTTGATTGTGTTCACGTGACACATGCTGATCCTGAATGGCTTTTGGTCACGCCTGAGTTTAGTTTTGTCGTGTCTAACTGACATGAGCTGGCATTTATCAGTCAAGCACTACTGCGTGAATCTGGAACACCATCAACCAGCGTTTGACTGTTCTTGGGCGTGCTTGTCTGGGTTGGAGAGTACCTTGCTTTGTACCACTCTTGGCCGTTTACCTCCAAAGCTTAAACACCCCATTAGCTCTGGCTGCCTCTGGCTGTGGATGCTGCCCCCCCCAGGCAGTGAATGCTGTACCATTGAGAGGCCGGTAAAGAGATACTCGTGGGGGAGATTCCTTCAGAGCGGCCATGCTGAAAGCCAGGCTTTGCTTTTGTGTGTCTACCTGAATGCATTTCAGTGTGAATCTGAAGGTGGGCGGGGCCACTGAAATCTGACACCCTCACAGGAATGCCATCTCCAATTGGCTGCCCCTTGAGCGATTGGTGTCCCTCCCCTTGCTGCATTACATGCGCTAGGTCCTTTTTAGAACCCCGCTGTTCAGCTCCTCGGGCTGGCTGTACTCCTGCCTGTGATATTCTTGGTGACTGACGGTGACGGTTCTTTTTGGGTTCATCACGTCACAGGTTTGTGGCTGCTGTGTCATCACCATGTAAAGTATTAATTCTTCCCTCTGCTCTACACGTGTGTGCTGTCCATCCTGGTGCTACCCAGCTGGCTGTTTGACCAAAGCAGTTCCAATACCCTTTTCAAAGGTACAACAGCAGGTCCTCATCCAGAATTAGAATTTTTAAGACCAGTTTTAACTCACTGAAGTACTTTCCCAGAGGTGATGCAAGTCAGTCAGAAGTCCTTCCTGTGCTCTTCTCCTGGCCTGGGGAGGTGATGTCCTGCATCTACTAGGTGTTTAACGTTGACAAGGGAGTCAGGCCCAAGAGTGACACAGCCTCCTGTGCCAGAATGCTCGGACTTATGAATTAGTATGATTATGGGCAGGCTGGCAGACACAAAAAGACAGGCAGTTAGACAGGCAGAGGGGCAGCCTCCTACACAGACTCAGAGAAATGCCTGGGTTATGCAGAGAGACTGTAAACACCTATAAAATGAGCTGAGTTACGTCTAACAGCCTGACTGACCCTACTGGAAGTTTCTCACTGTTCGTGGTGTGTTTGGTATGCTCAGCTCGCCGGTCTGGGCCTGGGTCAACTCTCCAGTTCTGTCCTCCTTAGGAATTCAGTGGCTGACACAGTACGGTAATTATTTACGATCAGCATGAGGCTCCAATTATGCTGTGGCCATAGAGCGGTTTAAAATCGCTCCATAAGAGCTGTCTCCACTGATGTGTGGAGCACGGCCTCAACTGGCTGAAGGGCAGGAAGCTGCTATAATCACAGATTAAGCGGTCCTCTGACACACACACACACACACACGCTGTCTTTTACTAATCGTTCCTCAGAATGGCTGTGAGTGTGTGTGTTTGTGCGTGTGTGAGTTTCAGATCATGACCAAGCTGCCACCGTGTGGAGGAGTGCTTCAGTAAAACATGTGAAAGGCCCTCTAGTGAGGACTCACCTGATCCTGCCTCGAGCTGCAGACTCCATGCGACTCAACCTCTGCCTTCCTTAACCCCCCGTTTTTCCCCTGTGTCTACATTTCTTCCCAGAAAAACATCCTGTATAAATAGCTTGGCATAAACTCCGTCGCTAGGAAAGATGGCAGTAAAAACACGTCCTTTTTTGGGTCTGGTCCGGGAGTCTTGGAGGAGCCAATCCCACCACCAAAGGAAGTATCCCAAGCATCTGGGCCGGGCTGTGAGGCACCGGGGTGGTGCCCGTCACAAAATGCACTGAGGAAGGCCTTCTCCGGCAGGGTCGTCAACCGTAATCGAACCCAAGGGTGACCGCTGTGCGGCACTGAGTGATGAGCTCGATGTGGGTATGGTCGGTGTGAGAAAGTGGCCCTGGAGGTCACCCTGTAGGTCTGTGGCTTACAGGAGTGAGACATGCTGCCCCTGAGATGGCAAAAGGACATCGCATGGTAAACATATTCAATACGAACGTACTTAATGAACAGACGACTGTTGTACATCTCTCTGAGCTGTAATCCTTCCTCACAAACGTGTAGGTCACAGCCGTCTGCTGTTAAGGCTGCAGCGATTCACGTTAGCCTGTGATTGCTCAGACAGGTTCACAGGACCAGCAGAAAACACCTGTCATCGCTGGGGACCTTGTAGGAAAGCATGTTGCATCGTCACTAATTATCCTGTTGCGTAATAAAGCCGTGAGGCTGCTTTATAGTTATTTTGAGAATTATTTTTATTTCATTTTCACTCTAATACATGCCTCCAGAGAGTTTTTGTTGATGTCCTTTGCCCGCCCTGATCTAATCTAGTCGTGGTCTTCAGCGGACGGGTGGAGCTGAGCATCTCTTGTGGGCAGAGGTGGGGGTTCACCCATACCCAAATTACCCTTCGCGGTTAAACCCCAGCAAACGAGAGGCGTGTTTTGACGAGGTCGGCCGACGGACCCGGCTGTGTGTCTGGTGATGCTGCTCATTCTCCGCCAGAGCTTGTGGTTCTGCTGGGGTTCTGATTTTAGCTGTGCTTCTGTAGAGAAGCCTGTAGAGTGTGGCTGCTGCGGCTCATCCCTCCTGGAAAGAGAAGCGAAAGAAAGGGACCGAAAAAGATTTACAGTCCCATTTATACGATGTTCCATTCTTTTTGACCGATTCAGGACCTCAGCTCAGATTAGACTGGGATACCGGTCCATCGCCGGGCGCTCTCACTCGAACACTGTGGCCACTTCAGACGGTCCAGAGAAACTACTGGCAGGTCGCCGAATTTTAAGACGGACTTTGGGAAATCATGCTAGTGGACTGAAGTGAGGAATGCGAGGGTCTTTTACTCGCATGGGAGTGGAGCCAGGGACCATTCCTCTGGGCTGAGGGGAGTGTCAGCTCAGAAATTCTACTCATTTATCCGTCCCTGTTTTATACCTTCATTAATGTGCTGACTGATCGATATTTATGGGGACTCTCCAGCAAGAAAGTACTGAGGTAAGTAATCGGGGCAAGAAGCTATGAAAGTACTGATGTGAGTAATCGGGACGGGAAGCTATGAAAGTACTGATGTGAGTAATCGGGGCAGGAAGCTATTTAAGTACTGAGGTAAGTAATCGGGGCAAGAAGCTATGAAAGTACTGATGTGAGTAATCGGGGCGGGAAGCTATTTAAGTACTGATGTGAATAATCGGGGCAGGAAGCTATTTAAGTACTGATGTGAGTAATCAGGACAGAAGACTAAGAAAGTACTGATGTAAGTAATCAGGACAGTAGACTATGAAAGTACTGATGTAAGTAATCGGGGCAGGAAGCTATGAAAGTACTGATGTGAGTAATCGGGACAGGAAACTATGAAAGTACTGATGTAAGTAATCGGGACAGGAAACTATGAAAGTACTGATGTAAGTAATCGGGGCAGGAAACTATGAAAGTACTGATGTAAGTAATCGGGGCAGGAGTCTAAGCTGGGAAAATTTTGGAGTAAATTTGAAATTTTCTTTAAATATCTGTTTTATTAAATTGTGTTTGAACTCGTTGAGACATAGGGTTGAACAAATGTAAAAATTCCTTTTTTATGAAGGCTTTAAGCATCTGATGTTCTGATGGTAAGTCAGCTTGCCCTGTCTCTGCTTCACACAGAGACTCACCCCCCTGCAAAGCCCCCACCTTTTTGGCAAGCTGAGTTTGCCCTTCAGCCTCAGGGCAGCTGTTGAATGGACAATAAATCCATCAATAAAAAAGCTGGAGGGTTTGACAAGGTCATGCTTATAGGGGTCTACAGTTCGACTGGGTTGGAGGTCAGCCCTCTTAACCTTCAGGCCAAAATCCCCAGGGTGAGCAGATTTGCATTTCCTATTAAAATTCATGAAGATTGAGTCATAATATCAATTTAATTTCAAATCAGTGTAAATCTATGTAAATTAATTAATGTAAATTTTTTTAATTTGCCGAACATTGTCAGCAAGGAAATGAGAGTAGAGGTGGAGGTGGGAGATACAGGGTTTAAAGGGGCCATGGGTTTTTATGCATATGGGGACATGACCCCCTCCTGCTGAGGGAAAGGTGGAGGTACTTCTCACAGATGCAGCCTCCTGACTGCCTGGCATTCAGGATGCCTGATAGGTCATGTTGGGGGTGAACTGGACTTCATTTATGGGGGTGGTGGTGAAAGATTGTGTTGTGAATCCAGCTGAACAAACCTAGATCGCTGCCCCATTTTAAACTGGACGAGTGATCGATCCACCGCAGGGTCTGTCCGGTAATCAATCAGATGTGGGCAGAAATGGCTTTGCGGTTCAAAATAAATATCCCCCCAGTAGCTACGCCAGGCCCATCCTGACCAAGATGAAGTACTGAAGAGGGGGGTTGATGGGAATGTGCCTAGGCAGCGATACATCCCCACAGCGATGCATCCTTGTGTACTCGTGAGTGGCGCTCTCCGTAAGGGTCAGGCTTGCTGCAGAGGCTGCCGATTTCTTCCCAGAAGGCACCGGCCCGAGAGAGTGCCGACTTCGTCTCGTCGATTCCAGAGGCCGCAAGGACGTCTGCTCACATCTGACATGAATGGAGCACAGGGTCATGGCAGATGCCGCACTTTGGCCAGCCCTCCTGGGGTGTTTCTGTATTTTAGTATTGCTGCCATTTCTGTGGACATCACTGCACGACTGAACCGCTGCTTACTGCGGATCCTTCTGTCCTGAGGGCTGAGAAGGACACTGCAGTCGGAGTTTAGACCGTGTGTCTGTCATTCCGAATGCGGCAATTCCGGCAGAGTTTACCATCTCCCAGGAAGTGGAGCGGTCTCTCCCAGGTCTGCAGAAAGCAGATCAACCCTCTGCTTCCTGTGGGGCTAGGTTAGGTTTCAGGGGGTCTCGGACCCCGGAGGAGAGGAACATGTCGAACCTCTCACCAAAATCGAACAGGGAAGACTCGACAGGGTGTGAAACGTGCTGCATCACCACACCCACACCCTCTCCGTTTCCTGCTTGCCCTTGTGAAATCAATGGCACAACACGGCAAACTCTGCTGGACTTGGAAGGGAAGTCATTTTCCGACGCGCTTCTCAGGCAGAAACAGTCAATGGTTGAGTGCTCAGCTGTTTGTCCTCTTTAAAAACGACAGTGTAGCCATGTGTCTGTATCTCATCGTCGAGTCGGTGTCCCACCGTTGGGTCCGTATCCGGTCTTAAGTTTGATGTCCTCTTCTTCTCCACTTTTGACGTTAGTTTTTTTTTTTTTTTTAAAACGTGTGAATCCAGAATGACTTGCGGGTGTGTAAATTCGTACATGACTGTTGTACCTTCGAGAGAAGTGAAGCTCATTTCCCAAGAAGAACACGAGTTTTTTGCGCTGTAAGGGGGATGTGGTTGTTGTAGCTTTAAGGTGGGGGTCCTAAGCAGAATTTCTGCTACACCCCCGAGCAGCAGGCTGAGTCTGAAATCCTTCACAGGCAGGATCTGTGATGGAGGGCGAGGCTCTGAGGACCCTGCACCCAGATGAAGGCTCCATGGGTTTAGGTGACCACTCTGAATGCCTGTTCATACGGACCCCATTTCAACCCGCATGTCACTTCTCCCCACCACCGCGTCGGTGCCCTCGCACCTCCCGTCAAGCCAGAGAGCCTCTTTCTGATGAGCGTGCGGCAAACGGCACCTTCTACGGCTCCAACGGAATAAATGAATTAGAGTTTAAGGTGTGCTGACGTGACGCCCATTGGCATTTTTCCAATTATTTTGTGCTCAGGAGGCAGCCGCTGTTTGTCCTTGGGATGCCCTTCAAATCAGAGACCCCGCAGGACTTGCTTCATCTGTAGTTTTTAATGAAGGAACAGGGAGGGCAAAGCGGGCAGTGTCGCGGAACAGCCCGGCGGGGTCCACTGGCAGCACGCTTCCTGCACCTCGAGCCAGGGCTCAGCAGGAGGACCCCAAGTTTAGCACTCCACTTGGTGCTGATATGATTTGGGGAGAATTCCTCAGCGACCGGTCCTCCTCTGTCTGGGCTGGTCTGAAGTCACATCTGGGTGCCGGGTTCCAGTAAACCATTAAGGAGCTCGTGTCTGTTTGATGGTTTTGTTGCATCTTTGAGAGCAGCAGACTGTCTTGAGTCGTCTGTGTTTAGCATGGAGCCTGACACCCAGTAGCATCAAGTCTGAAGTGTGTTTTTATACGTATTCCTTACCCCAGCTTGGTACTCTATTTCTGCTGGCTTCTCAAATCCATTTAACTTTAAGCTTTCCTGCTGTGTACAAATATGCATTATAAAAATGATATTAGAGATGGTTAATGTGTTTTAGACGTTCTTTGCTTTTCGGTTTATGAGTGATTTTCACTGGAAGCATTTTCCTTCCTCTGGATCTGGATGTCGTGGTTTCTATGGCAGCTCTTCGCAGGAACAGCGGAAGCGATGAGAAAACACGTCGGAATAGGGAAAGTAAAAATAGCAACGGTAATTGGAAGGGAAATTGTGTCAGGGTAATTGATGCAGGAAAAGACGCGTCTCTGGATCTCTGCCAGGCTCGAGTCAGGAAGCCCTGTTACGTTTAACCCTTTAACGCTGGCGGTTGGTGACCAGGTCATGGAGGTGTGCATATCGGGGCCTTCAAAATGCCGCAGGGTTCTTCAAAGTGCCCTACAGCCCCCGAGTCTGCTTCCATGCAGACAGGAGCCTGGGCCTGTCTACAATTTAATACCAAGACACCTGATCTAATGGCTGCGATCTCATAGTAAATACGTACTCTCCCCGTTCCTGGTCTCAGAGTTACTCAGTATATTTGTACACGCTTCATCACTCTCAGCTTAAATTCGAACCTCTTCGACCCGATGATGAGACTGCCTCGTCGTACGTCGCTTGGGACGAAAGGGTCTGCTAAATACGGGAATGCAGACATGATGCTGCGGTGTGATCCATGTAGGTGGGATGTAGAATTGGAACCTCTGGGGGCACGGGGGGCAGAAGGGGGATTTACAGTAAAGGCGTGAAAACAGCCGTGACTGCACCTCGCTCTGCTTGAACAGGCTGCCCTGTGTTTCTCATTGCAGGGTAACGAGTGAGACACCGTGGTGCCAAGAGCTCCAGCATGAACACAGGTACGTGTCTCAGCGTCATCATGTCTGTGCTGCCATCACACGGTGCCGGGTCATGCCCCCGATGTGCCCAAAGCAAGTTCAGAGGGTAGGAGCAGGATCACAGTCGGGGTCCTGCTTGGCAGTTTGCCTGTTACTGGGGCCTTGGGACAGAGGGTAACGTCCAGGCAGGGAGGGCCTCGGGACGGAGGGTAACGTCCAGGCAGGGAGGGTCTCGGGACGGAGGGTAACGTCCAGGCAGAGAGGGCCTCGGGACGGAGGGTAACGTCCAGGCAGAGAGGGCCTCGGGATAGCAGGTAAAGAGCATCCCCATGTAAACCAATCCACTCCACACCATGTAAACTGAACACAGTCACGAGCCTACAGTGCCCAGGCCGCCCCCTGCTGCCTCTCTTCACAGATGGCCCTTTCACCTGGCTGAAAGTCATATTAGTGGCTAAGGTCACTCGTGTCCAGCCAATTCTTCCTGAGCTCATGTGCTAGCAGAGGTCCTGCATGACTGCTGAATGCCCCCTTCTCTTGTACATGAACTTATCCTATGGGTGGAGTAATGGATTCGCTCTGAACGGCTTTTTACATACTGTCTGTTTTGGTGGAATGCCATGCACGTTCACTGGTGCTCCAGTCAGCCTCAAACAACAGCAATTATCAGCCACCTGGACCTTCGGTCTAGTGTCTTAACCACAGCGCCCCCTGCTGTTCAAGTTGAATAGTATCGTTTTTACAGAACAGCACAAGCACACATCATCAGTAACTGGTTGGAGCTGCCTGGAGTGTGCATGTGCATGTGTGTGTTTGGGGGGGGCACCGTGAATTGGGAAAACAGTGGGAGCCCTGTGTGTCACTCCCCAGGGAACTCGGGGAGTGTGCTTGTGGGAGCCGGTCTGTGTTCAAGTGTGCATGTTTGTGTCCGCATGCATGCATGTGTACAATGTGCTGCTGTGTGGTTCGGAGGAAGCTGTGTGTGTGTGTTCAGCGTCTCAGCTGTAAGTGTGTGTGTGTTCAGAGACCCAACTGTAAGTGTGTGTGTGTTCAGAGTCCCAGCTGTAAGTGTGTGT
>JAACJT020001271.1:0-15741 GCA_009936485.2 Gymnarchus niloticus | reverse complement strand
TGTGTGTGTGTGTGTGTGTGTGTGTGTGTGTGTGTGTGTGTGTGTGTGTGTGTGTGTGTGTGTGTGTGCGCGCGCATTGGGAGTCTTTCTGACAAACACCCCTGTCTCTCTCACACCCCCCTCTTGTGTCAGGTGGTGTGGTCCCGGTGCAGACCCTATATCCACTTTTGCGTGCTTTTCTCAGACGATGCTGGGGCACGCCTGCCTGCCTGCCTGCACATCTGGTGTGGATTCCAGTGCTGCCCTCGCCTTCCAAATGTCTTTTGCCCTGGATAATGGGCCTTTGTTGTAAGAACAGGATGCCCCTGCCATTACTCAGCATAAACAGAGGTTTTAACAGGGATAGGAGGAGGGTGTCACACTGGGGGGATGTAGGTACTTGGGAATTCCTGGGGATGGAAACCCAGGGTTAATTTGTCTGAGATGGTTTCAGGATGGAGACTCTGAAAATCGCTATTCTGACTCCACCTGCTGCTAAGGAAGGCAGCATTCAAACTGAAGAAACTTGTCAGGGTGGGGGTCCAACAATTTGGGGGGTCAAACGTTTCCAGTGAGGGAGAAGAGTGCAGAGTGGACACCCCAGATCAGAACCATACGCAGTAATGGTGTTAGAGTGAACAGAGAGCCCCAGGTTTTGTACTAAGTCCTTGACAAGAACCATAGCAGCACTGGTGGTGGTGTCACTCATGGCAGCCAAAGAAGGAAAGCATAATATCGTTAAGAAAATGGTAGCATCATCAGGACAGGCTCTTCAGAGCAAGCTCATCAGGGCAGTCTCATCGAGGCAAGCTCATCAGGGCAGGCTCATCGAGGCAGGCTCATCAGGGCAGGCTCATCGGGGCAGGCTCATCGTGGCAGGCTCATCAGGGCAGGCTCATCAGGGCAGGCTCATCGAGGCAGGCTCATCAGGGCAGGCTCATCAGGGCAGGCTCATCAAGGCTGGCTCTTCAGGGCAGGCTCATTGAGGCTGGCTCTTCAGGGCAGGCTCATCGAGGCAGGCTCATCAGGGCAGGCTCATCAGGGCAGGCTCATCGAGGCTGGCTCTTCAGGGCAGGCTCATCAGGGCAGGCTCACTGAGGCAGGCTTTTTGCGACTGGGTCAGTTTAGGGCGACAAGGGTTGTGTTTATAGACATATTAACATAGTGTGTGACTAAGAGACAGGACCACGGGTCAAATACAACCCCAAATCAGAAAAAGTTGGGACGGTATGGAAAATGCAAATAAAAAAACGTAGTGATTCTTAAATTTACTTGGACTTTTATTTCATTGCAGACAGTATGAACCCAAGATATTTCACGTTTTGTCTGATCAACTTCATTTCATTTGTTAATACACATCCATTCCTGCATTTCAGACCTGCTACACATTCCAAAAAAGTTGGGGCGGGGCAAATAAGGAGGTAAAAAAAATAAATAATGGTGTGATTTCAAACAGGTGATATCAACAGGTGATTGTAATCATGATTTGGTACAATAGCAATATCCATGAAAGGTTCAGTATTTGAGGAGCAAACACGGGCAGAGGATCTCCAGTTTGTCAACAAATGTGTGAGAAAATTATTGAAATCTTTGAAAACAATGCTCCTCAAAGAAAGTTTGGAAGGGATTTGCATATTTCTCCCTCTACAGTGCATAATATCATTTAATGATTCAAGGAATCTGGAGGAATTTCAGTGCATAAAGCCTAAGCTGAACACCCGTGATCTCCTATCCCTCAGACGGCACTGCATCAAGAACCGTCATTCATCAACAGCTGATATAACCACATGGGCAAGAGATCACTTTGGCAAACCTTTGTGAAATACTACAATACGGAGTTACATTCACAAATGCCACTTAAAACTTTACTGTGCAAAAAAGAAGCCTTATGTTAACCACGTCCAGAAGCGGCATCGACTTCTTTGGGCTCAGAGGCATCTGGGATGGACCATCATACAATGGAAACGTGTATTGTGGTCAGACGAATCAGTATTCCAGATCTTTTTTGGAAGAAATGGACACTTTGTGATCCGGACCAAAGACAAAAAGGACCATCCAGACTGTTATCAGCAACAAGTCCAAAAGCCAGGGTCTGTGACAGTTTGGGGGTGTGTCAGTGCCCTTGGCAAAGGTTATTTATACTTCTGTGGTGGCAGCATTAATACAGAAAAGTGCATTGAGATTTTAGAGCAACATATGATGCCTGGAAGATGACATCTTCTCCAGGGACGTCCATGAATTTTTCAGCAAGACAATGCAAAACCACATTCTGCACACATTACAAAGGCATGGCTGTGGATGAAGAGGGTGCGGGTACTGGACTGGCCTGCCTGCAGTCCTGACCTGTCCCCAATAGAGAACGTCTGGAGAATTTTGCAACAAAAAATGCGACAACGACGGCCCCGTACTGTTGCACACCTTAAGACGTGTTTGCAGGAAGAATGGGACAAAACAACACCTGAAACGCTTCATGGCTTGGTATCCTCAGTGCCAAAACATCTTAAGTGTTGTGAGAAGGAATGGCAACATTACAGAGTGGTGAATGCTTTACCGTCCCAACTTTTTTTGGAATGTGTTGCAGGCCTGAAATGCAGGAATGGATGAATATTAACAGAATTAAATGAAGCTGACCAGACAAAACATGAAGTATCTTGGGTTCATACTGTTTGCAATGATAGTCAAATATTTAAGAATCACTGCGTTTTTTTTATTTTGCATTTTCCACACGGTCCCAACTTTTTCTGATTTGGGGTTGTACTAGAGAGCACAGTTCATCCCTTGTGAAGAGAAATGAGAACCACAGAATGCTTCTTCATGTAGAGCCCTGCCCAAGCTACTTCCTGGGCTTCTCTCACTCCCAGGATGATCCCACTAGGGTGTTACACTGTGGAGTTCACCAGACCTCCTGAAGTACTCCAAAGTAGCTGGTAATTGCAGCCCAACTGGCAGCATTAAATAAATGCTGTTATTCTAACATTCCTCACGTAAGATGTATGGGCAGTTTGGACCTTCACCCCTCCAGATGTTTTCTTCTCGTCAGCTCTGCAACCCTAAATCCTGAAATCTCTTCACTTTTATTGGAAATGCTTTTTAAGGATTACTTTTCATGGGGAATGCATCTTCAAAGGTTTTTTTAAAATATCTCCCTCTGAGATAAATGGAACCACCCAGTCTCCACGCAAACTCTCCTTCACTGAGGACTGTAATTGCAGCAGGTTTTGAGTTTTAACCCAAACTATTTGGAGCCCTTCTTGAAGCAGACAGAGATGACACGATCCAGGGTCCTCGGAAGACAGCATTAAAGCTCAGGAAGGAAGCAGATGGATTCTGGTTCGGATTGTAAAGAGTCCTGCTTTATTGATGGAGACAACAGAGGCCCAGTGCTTCATTGGTGAGCTGGCCGGGATCGTGTGTGATCGTGTAAGGAAAGACACAGTAATCACACACTTCAGAAGGCGCTTTGTTTTGACAGCCACTTTGTATTTTATAGCCCCTCACCTCTCCCTACCTCGAGAAAACAGCTTTCATGTTAACATTTGTTTAAAATCTTAAATTGCTGCAATTAAACGCTTAATGTCTTATTGGTCTTCTCTACCTCAGGGGCAGCTCCAGAGCGGAAGGAGGAAGCCCCACAGTTTGTGACAGATTAAGTGGTTGTAAAGCGGGGGGGGCGGAAGGCTGGTATCACCCATGCTGACCTACCTTCCCTCCCTAGAGCAGTACAGGCAGGAGAGAGGAACCTTTAGTCGGGTCAACCACCTTCTGCCTGAGCAAAGAGCGATCTTTAATCACCTCACTTCAGCTCAGGGACACACCTGCAAGAAAAGAGAAAGGGGGCAGGAGGAGAAACCTGCCTTAAATTTAAGATTTTTTTCCTCACCTGCATGGTGAGGTCAGGTACTCAGGGAGACGAGCCTGCAGTGATGAGCTTTTGGATACGATGAATAAAACCTGGAAGGAAAAGGTGGAGAGATAGGGAGCTGAGAAAGAAGAGGAGAAAGAGAGAAAGAGATAAAGAGTGGGGGGGTGATCGAGAGAGGGAGAGAGAGGAAAGGAGAGAAGGAATGGGGAGAGGGAGGGGGAGAAGGAGAGAGAGGAAGGGAGAGAGGGGGGAGAGAGGGAGACAGAAAAGGAGATTTAGAGAGTGGGCGAGATGGGAAAGATGGAAAAATGATACAGAGAACAAGAGAACAGAGAAGATGGGAGAAGGGAAAGAAGGAGAAAGAACGAGTGAGAGAGAAACAGGGAGTGCAAGGGAGAGAGACGGAAGAGAGGAGAATGAGGGAGACAGGAAGAGAGGAGAATGAGGGAGACGGGAAGAGAGGAGAATGAGGGAGACAGAAGAGAGGAGAATGAGGGAGACGGGAAGAGAGGAGAAAGAGGGAGACAGGAAAAAAGCAGAATGAGGGAGACAGGAAGAGAGGAGAATGAGGGAGACAGGAAGAGAGGAGAATGATGGAGACGGGAAGAGAGGAGAATGAGGGAGACGGGAAGAGAGGAGAATGATGGAGACGGGAAGAGAGGAGAAAGAGGGAGACGGGAAAAAATCAGAATGAGGGAGACGGGAAGAGAGGAGAAAGAGGGAGACGGGAAAAGAGGAGAATGAGGAAGACAGGAAGAGAGGAGAAAGAGGGAGACCGGAAGAGAGCAGGAGAGGCATAAGCATGGAGAACTGGGCAGTGTGGTTGTGAGCCACCTGAGTCTGTGTTCCTCCAGAGAGCCGTGCATCAGTCGCTCAGCCTTCTGGACCTGCAGGGGGCGTCTGCTTCTTCTACCAAGTCTTTCTTTCTCACAATGCTTGACATACTGGGACCTGGGGTGGGTATGAAGATGAATCAGAAAGTGTCCACCTGCTACTTGTCAGGCTGACCCCCTCAATGACGCTTCTCCGTCTTCAGGACCTGCGGTGCAGTCTGGCCAGGTCCAGGTGCCTGACCCGGGGTTCCCCAGTAGGGGGGTCTAGTGCATCCTGCATGCTCGCTCTGTTAAACGTCAGTCTACAAGCAGACAGCAGAATAGGCATGTGACTGCTCGTATTAGCCACAGTGCGGTGGTGGGCAGGACCCGCTAGCATGATTCATCTGCTTTAACTGCGAACAAATGCTAGCTAATTGCTTCAATGGAATGGCTGCCTTTTGATGTCACTTGGACGTGTCAGCGGCCCCTTTAACGTACAGGCAGTCTGACAGCACTTGCTGGCAGCTGGACCTTTACACTTCGTATCGGGGATGGTGATAAACGGAATTGTCCGGAACACAAGCAAAGCCACAGCAGGGATTTGCACGCTGGCTCCTGGGCAATTAGTGTCGCCGAGATAAAGGCAAATTAATTTTAGGGGACACGTTGTCCTCACTCTACTTGGAGTTTGGGGAGTGTCACATGTGGTTTCTGTAGTGACACGGCTAACTAATATAAACCCTGGCCTGCTGAGAAAAAATTTCTCTGCTGAGTGGTGTTTAGGGTTAGAAGTTTCTGGAAACTTTCCATGGGAAGTTAAGCTGGGGAATATACAAACATAAATGTAAACATTTTGTTTTAACCAGGATTATGCTGTAAATTTCCAGTTTATTCCCATTAATTCACATATATTCCCGTTAATTCCCACAGAAAGTTTCCAACTTTGGAAATTCCCAGAATTTTGCAACCCTAGTGGTGTTTCTGCCAATTTTCTCTTTTTTTTTTTTTTCTGATGGTCAATATCAAGCCACTTGCACGTGTCATTTAGACCAAAGCATGGTCGTACTTCAGACAACTTCATCACTTATAAAACCTCCCAGCCACCATTTCTACATTGAAATCCTGCCATTTGAGTGAAGTAACAGAATTAAAGAGAACTTTGAGAGCTTGAAAACCTGGCAGCGTGTGGGCAAGAAATTCCCATCAGCTGGGATGGAAGAACAGCCTAGACTCGATCTGTCCCCCTGTGCAGAGCTTGCCTCTGTGTTGGGGGGGGGTATGGTACTGGATGTCAGCAGGGGCTCTGGGTCCAGCTGGAAAACTCGGCCAAGATTTTTTTCTCAAATAACTGAAACCGTAAAATGTAAAGTGTGTGTCCTCCGTTCTGACAGATGGCTCTATTACACCCGGGGGGCCGGTGCAGGAAGACTAACAGAGAACTGGAGAATTATAGTTGGGGGGGGCTTGTCTGTAGGCTGCTCACTGCATGCTGTATATACCATAAAAACACAGCTCTTAATCTCAGGGTCTTTACAGTCGTGAGCTGATTTACTTTGCGGGCTGTGCTCATGGTTTTGTGTTTATAAACCCATTCCTGTGTTCTTTGCAGTGACATGCAGACATGCGCCGGCAGACCCACGCAAACACACGCCCGCTCCTTCCCTGAGTGTGAAAATGCAATTCTGGCCTCAGCTAGTGTCGTCATGGAATCCTGCAGCTGAAACACCCGCCAAAAGAGCAGGGCGTGTGAAACAAAGGCTCTGGTCTCACTGGGTCACGTCTGGACCTGGTAGAACCCTGGGTCCACATGGCAGCAGTGGGTTTGACCATCTGGGTAAATCCAGGCTCACCACAAACCATAGTGTGGTAGCACACTTTAATCTGGATTGTATTAGTTTAGCCTGTCCTCGAGAAGGCTGTCCTTCGGGGGACCTCCCTGCTTGGCCTTGGACCTACTGGAGTGGTTCTCCCCATACCTTCTTTAGAAGTTGCTGTTTCTTCTTCTCCGTCACCTTCTGGCATCTTTCTCGCACAGCCTTTTAAAAACCACACGTTAATTAGTCTGGAGGGTTTTTGTAGCACTGTAGCTAACTTTAATTGGCCCACGTACACCGGTGGCGTAATAAGGGCTCAGGAACAGCCATGTGGGAAATGTGAACCATGTAAAAAAAAAGACTTGGACTTAATAAGCAGACTCTGGGGGTCGCGGGATCTACAGGCGAGATGGAGGGCCAGGTCGGCCCAGCACTCAAGCAGAGAGAAGACCCGTAAAGAGAGTAGGTCTTGGGGACATGTGTTATTGCTGTTTAATGTGGATGTTGGAGATTCCATACAGCGTAGGGATTAATTTTTTAGTTACTCTACAGAGCTGAGCTCCAGCCAAGGCTCCAAATTTTAAGAAGAATCTTCTTTCTTGAGTTTACGTTGCCAAATGAGCTTTTGCTTAACAGAGGCTATGGAACTTCAGGCCCATGCTGCAGGTTTATCCTTAATTTTCACCTTTTTTCAGCACAACCACTGGTGAAGTTGGAAAAATATACAAATTCAGGCACTAGTCTAGAGATCAGCACTTTGCACGTCACCAGAAAAGAACCTTTCAGCTCGTTGTTCTGACATGTAGTTATGTGGTTTATTTTTTCACCTAATTACCACAGCATAATAAAAGCCTAAATGAATATCTCCTCCATTGGTTTACGTTCTGGGATGGTTTCCCCTCCCCTTGTGGATTTTTGGGCGGAAGAAGCATGCCAGCAGAGTGAGCAGGCTTCCCTGAGGGTCCTGTAAATCACCTCATCTCCCAAACAGAAGCCTTCAGATGGGCTAGTGATGCCACACTCAAGGATGATGTCCAGCAAAAGGAACGAGACCTTCTCTCATGGTATGTAGACCAGGGGGTTAGAGGTCTGTGCCTGTTGTCCTTGAGGTTGTGGGTTTGAGGTGAGCAATCATATCCCTATTGGGCCCTTGAGTGAGGGCCTTAACACGAATTTCTCAAAGGATGCTAGCTCAGTCTCACCATAGCATTGACATTAGGATGATTAGCACTACATCCATTTCCCAGAATCGTGTACACATTGAGCAAACCCGAAGCACACACCCGGTTTTTGTAACCATTTTCTGAAGGGTGCCTCTCATCCTTCTGCCAAGTGAGGGCAGCCTCATTTACCTCCAGCCCCCTGTCACCTGGTACACACATTATTTGCATATTACTGGCCTGAATTCCAGGTTCCGGTAGCAGAGGGCATCTTGTCTGCATTACCTTTGCTGGCCGTGGACACCTGCACCATCGGATTCCTCTTCAAAGCAGAAACAGGAAACACCAAAAAAAAAAAGAAAGCAAAACTGAAAAGTGGACAGTTTTCCTCCGGGAACCAGAAAAAGCAACTTTATTGTCTGTAAACAGGTTGTTCTGCATTGTCTCACATCGATTAAACATGAGCATCCCACTCAGGGGTATAGGCAAACCAAAGAGGCAATATTGGAAACAGTCTTCCTGTCGTCTTCTCCTAAAGGACTGCCGTCTTCCTGTCGTCTTCTCCTAAAGGACTGCCGTTTTCCTGCCGTCTTCTCCTAAATGACTGCCGTCTTCCTGTCGTCTTCTCCTAAAGGACTGCCGTTTTACTGTCGTCTTCTCCTAAATGACTACCATCTTCCTGTCATCTTCTCCTAAATGACTGCCATCTTCCTTTCGTCTTCTCCTAAAGGACTGCCATTTTCCTGTCATCTTCTCCTAAAGGACTGCCATCTTCCTGTTGTCTTCTCCAAAATGACTGCCATCTTCCTGTCGTCTTCTCCTAAAGGACTGCCGTCTTCCTGACGTCTTCTCCTAAAGGACTGCCGTCTTCCTGACGTCTTCTCCAAAATGACTGCCGTCTTCCTGTCGTCTTCTCCAAAATGACTGCCGTCTTCCTGTCGTCTTCTCCAAAATGACTGCCATCTTCCTGTCATCTTCTCCTAAAGGACTGCTATCTTCCTGTCGTCTTCTCCTAAAGGACTGCCGTCTTCCTGTCGTCTTCTCCTAAATGACTGCCGTATTCCTGTCATCTTCTCCAAAATGACTGCCATCTTTCTGTCGTCTTCTCCTAAAGGACTGCCGTCTTCCTGTCGTCTTCTCCTAAAGGACTGCCGTCTTCCTGTCGTCTTCTCCTAAAGGACTGCCATTTTCCTGTCATCTTCTTCAAAATGACTGCCATCTTTCTGTCGTCTTCTCCTAAAGGACTGCCGTTTTCCTGTCGTCTTCTCCTAAATGACTGCTATCTTCCTGTTGTCTTCTCCGGAAGCTGTTGTGATGCCTGTTGCCCATGCAACAACCGCCCTCTAGACCGCTTTCTCCAGATCTTGCAGAGTGCTGTGCATCCTGACAAAACTTGAGTGATTTTTCCTTTCCTCTTCCTCGTCGTGCTGTTAAAGCTGTTCCAGTATGACGCACAAACACTGAAAACCGGGATGTAATTTTACCTGAGGGTCAAGGGGGGTGTTTGAGCGGCGGCACACCATGAAAGCTGCCTAATAGTGTTCAGCAGTCAGAGATGGAGCCCGGTGATAAGGGGTGATCGAAGGGCACCTACTCATTGACTCCAGGACCCTGTTAACGTCCCTCGGACATGAAGCTGCTGGGGGAAGCAGAGGATCCATGAAACGTGATCTCCAGACGCCTCTTTGGTTGGCTGAGTCTCACACTCCCTGTGTTGGTGCGGCTGCTGTTCACAAAGCTGATTACAGGGAACTCGATAGCTCTGTGTAAGGAGGAGCCTCTTTTGATTTTCCACACCGATGTTTTTAATTTCACTATGTGAAATGCCTTGGAGTCTGTGACAATAATTGTCAAGCCTAATGCTGTAGCTGGGTGTTCAATCGAGTACTGTGGGGTAGCCATATCACTGAGGGTACCCAGTAACCAGAAAGTTCAATAAAATGTATGTCAGGTCAAGAATGAGGAAAAGACAGCGTGTTATTCAAAAGGAAATTCAGAATGTTCTCCAGCAGGAGGTTCAGGTTGCCCTTCGGATGGAGATTCAGACGCTTTCCAGAATGATGTCCTGGATGTTCTCCAGCAGGAGGTTCAGGATGCCCTTCAGATGGAGATTCAGACGCTTTACAGAATGATGTCCTGGATGTTCTCCAGCAGGAGGTTCAGGATGCCCTTCAGATGCAGATTCAGATGCTTTCCAGAATGATGTCCTGGATGTTCTCCAGGAGGAGGTTGAGGAAGTTCTGCAGATGGAGGTCCACGATGTTCTCCAGAAGGAGCTACTGGATGCTCTGTAATAGTAGGTTCAGGATGTTCTCCACATGGAAGTCCAGGATGGCCTCCAGTAGGAGATATTTAAGTTTACTAAAGTTTATTGGAAAGCTTAGGTTGAACCTCTCCATTTGGTATGATGTGCAGCTGAAGAAAATCCCGGGTACTTGTCCAGTGTGTTATTAAAATGCACTCAAGTGCAGGGCACGTGTCATTGTGGGTGTGGATGTAGTGGTTCTGGGGTCACCGTGTCACCGCGATCCTCACCCAGGCCAATTCCCTTCCCCAGCAGCACCGTCAGAACAGCCACTGCCTTGAGAACGTCTGCAGGAACACCTCGTTTCATTCGGACTCCTTCCTTGGTCTGCCTCTTCACATTTCCATCGCTGTGCACCCCAGCCCTGCCCATTTAATGCAGGGTGGGGGGAGGAGCCACTAATCGGTTCCAGCCGTGGAAGATTGCACGGCCAATTAAAGAAAACAGTTGGACTCCTTCCCGAATGAGGCAGCCACATGTTCAGGCAGGATCACCTTCTCAGGGGTGGGGTCAAAGGTCACACCTCTTGTCATTTCCTCATCCCAAAAAAAGAGAAAAAAAAATTGCTCTAAAAAATTACAGCCAGACCGCAGCTAAACATCATTGCAAGAGAGTGGAGTGGTAGGAGGATGAGAAGGTCAGCACTGAGGAGACAGAGATGGACAGAGAGACATTAGGATCTGCTTGTGTCAGTCATCCTTGTTCCATCTCGGAACTGAGAGTCGCATCACTGGTTATACTGGTGCTTAATGGCTTAATGAGTGCAAAGGCACTTTCTCTGAGTCAGCTAAGCTGGATATCCTCAAAAACCTCATGGTGTAGCATGTAGTTCATGGGACCACCCTCCAGGGGGCACTGCACTGTGAGTGCTTCGCTGTTCAGCTACAAAGGCTCATTTCAACAGCCCATCACATCAGAGCAGGCCCGGAAATTCCGGAAGGGAACAGAGAAGCCATAAACGACCGAGGACACAGGAGACTGAAGAACGGACTGACGGACAGGTGGAGCCGGTTTTGAACGAGCTTGGAGGTACTGGCAAGCCCCTGCGCAGTTACGCTCCCGCCATTCGCTGCCAGCTAGCGGCTACCCTGGCATGTATTAGCTGCATGCGGGGCTGCTATTATAATTGTCCTGTGGCAAGAAACATAAACAGGAAGTCCAATCAAAGGAGTGCGGATGTTTAATCCGTTCCCCCCATTATTAAGATGTGCTCGCATGTATGTGTAAATATGAAAGCATGTAGAGCTGATCATTGCATGGTAACGTGAAACATTCCTCTGTTCTGAGGCCTGCGTTGCATCAGGACGCAGAAACAGACGCACGGAGTCCATACTGCGAAGGATGTAGCCTCACCCGTGTGAAGTTGGGACGCCCCCCCTTTGAACGGAGTGGAGAGATGGCTCCCCTACCGAACCCAGAGAAGGGGGGGGGGGCGCTGGGGTACGGAGAGGGGGTGCTCAGCTGATGGGATGGGGAAGCAGCCGGTGCAGATAGAGGGTTTTTATTTAACGCTGACAATGAACAGAAGGCAGAAGAGCGTCAAGTTCAATGTTCCCCCAGCAGCCATGTGGAGAAACACTGAGCTGTCAGTTATGGAAAAATGGCTTGTTTAGAGAAGGCTGACTCTTTTATTTGATAATATAAAACCAAGGTTTAATAAGTCATCGAGAGGCTCTTCCGAAATCGAGGAGGACATACTCGCTGCATTCGCATGCTCACCAGATGACCCCCTTCATCCCCCGGGTGTGCCCTCAACTGTCTGCAGAGTGTTGACAGACCGTCATCGCTTGATGACCCCCTGGAAATGGGCTTTTCCTCTCCAGTCAGAGCAGTGGGGGTCAAAGGTCACCAGGGCACAAAGCACACGTTGTCTCCCCAGTGCTGAAGACGCCTCCATAGGTGAACACGGTGCCTGGTTTACAGGTGTTCAGACCTCTGCTCATCAAGGCATCGTAAAAGAAAATCTACGGCTGAGAAACAATCCTTAAATGATTTTCCCCGTGTCCTTTAGTTCCCAGCTTCTGGTATCATCTGTTGCCTGCGTTAATTAAAATTTATGACTCGGTTCATGAGAAACACTTCCCAAGGGGAAAAGAACAACATGGGCAGTATATCTCGGCAATGACAGCCACTACCGTCCTCGACTGGCTAAGTGGCACTGTGGAGAGGAGTTACATTTTCCATTTCGCTTCAAACCTGTGAGCATGCCTAGGCTCTCAATCAAGTCAATAACTCAACACTCAATGAGCCATCTGCGTCCTGGACCTCTGAAAGCTCCTGGAGACCCCGTTACGTTGATGGATCATTCCATAACATGGCAAGAGGCCTCCCCCACGCACAAGCCTTCCATGGATGCTCTTCCAAGTGCTAGAGGAAGCCGGCTGTGTGTTTGTTCATGTGCTCCTGGGCCTTGCTGGGTCAATGTCATTACGACTGACTTATTCCCTGTGTGTTTCGACCACACAGATCACCGGGTTTCCAAATATTGGTTTTAGTGCTTGCTCAGGGAGAGAGAGAGGTATTTTCTTGGGAGCTATGATTGACCATTGACAGCCATGGATGTGAAGGCACCTAATTGAAATATTCTCTGGGCAGAGGTAAGTTAAAGAAATTAAAACCCTTTCACAGCTCTGCTATAACTGTTTTCAGAAGGTGGAAAGCCCCATTAGCCAGGAGAAGATGGGGCCGTCCTCCACTTGGGTTGCAACCCTATGTTCTGCAGGAGTACAGTCAGGAACAGTTCTGTGTGTCAGCAGGTCCTGGACATTTGCCTGCCTTTGCAGGAATACGCCCCTTGTCCAATCGGCTGTTTGTCTTTGTAGTGAGCACTGATGGTTCCCACATTTTGCTGGGCTCAGTCGAGGGAGAGCTGCATTCAATCAAGCAGCGCAATCCCCTCAGGATGGCCCAGGGGGACGCAAAGCATTTCGATGGGCCAGCATCATTTGGACAGTCAGATGTCCCCCAAAGCCTTTCCTCTGCACATGTGTAGAACGTGTACGATTCCCCTAAAGGTACTTTTTAGAAAACTATGGTTTACATTTTTTTAGATGTTGTAGGAGGTTCTCCTTACCGCTAGCTGAAATCACACTAGGGTGAGGTTGAAGATACAGGGAGAATTAGAACATCTCCCCTCCCTGAACTATTTTAATATCAGTTTTCTGGTGACAACCACAGATTTCATTTAAACCACCAAAAAGCTTTTTCCTGAGCTGTGAGGTATATCTGATTTACCTCTATAAATAGCTCTTGCTTACATTTATTAAAAGCAATTCCCAGAGTCCCGAATCCCTGGTGCGATGTTATAATGTGAGTCTTAAAACATGGAAGAAGTTTAAGAGACTACAGGTCTGCAAAATTAGCTAGGAAGATAAGAGATCTGACTGCCGAACAAGAGTCTGAGCTTGTTTTATTCCTGCAGTTAGAACTGAGTCAGGAAAATGAGTTTTGACAGATCATATTTCCAACATTTCATTACATTACAGCATTCAGAAGTAACAATGTGCTTTTATCCAAAGTGGTTATCATTTTTACATCTATTAGGATTTTTTCCAGACATTCTATGTAAGACATCCACATTAAATATGTACATATAAATGAAATTCGGATAAATGTTCTGGTCCTGGTCCAATGGGTTGTTTTCAAGGAACATGATGGAAAGACAGGTCTCAAATGGACCCAAGGTCACCCAAGACAGACTGTGTATTCTACCGGCTTCCCCCTGAGGTTGCACGTGCTTTGGAACCCACCTCTGTGTCTGTCGTGGGGGCGTTGCTCCAAGAATTTCTTACAGGTTGGTTAAAGAGCAGCATGACCTTCAAGGCTCCGAGGATCGTCCGGGTCCAATGTGCAATGTCACACGTGATGGGCGTGAACATCGCAGGCAAAGTTGGTTCATTCCGCTTTCAAAATGTCTTCAAGCCCCTCTCTCTCTCACTCACCTTCAGACCCCCACAGAGTCACTTCCCTATAAATATATAAACAAATAGAGCATAAAAATGAGGAAAGCACTGGAGAAACATGACTGTGCTGCAGGCCCAATCACACTGGAAAATAAAGAAGGCCAGGAAGCTTCTGTAACGTTCACACCACGCCATGTTTACAGCACGATGGATGCTCGATGGTTGCTGGCAGGCATCCATCAAGATATCAATATCGACTCTAATAACGATTAAAAAGATGAATCACCTCTGAAGTCTGCTTGGAGATGTATAACTCAGGCAAGTCAAGCATTACAAATATATAAATCAACATCACATCTAATTTCACGGTAAGCATAAGAGAGACTTCTCGTTTACGTGCTGCTCATATGCTGCGCTCCTTGCCCTTTTGATATGTAACTGAAAGCACATGAAGATATTTCGCGCTCTCTCGGTAATAAGGCATGCTGCTTTCCACTACCATCCTGCTCAAAATCGTAAACACTCTAAAGTTTACTGAAAGAACAACAAGGGAAAAGGTCCCTAATTGGGGGGGGGGCTGATTTGTTATGGAATAAAGAACCCCCCAGCCCAGATAAAATGACATAAACAAAACTCCGTGAACGTTAAATGTTCCCTAAGTGCTCCCAAATGTTCTTGATTCTCTCTGCAAAGTCCTCACCAGGAATCTGTTACACAATGCTGTATTTTTGGGGTTCCTGATTCCGCCTTGACAACGGAGCCGTCTGTTTTCACCATTCGTCCGCACGAGTCGGCCGAAGGCGGACAGAGTGAGAAATGGCCCGCTTGCTTGTTTTATAGACTGAAACTGTGTGGTTCCTCACAGTGAGGCAAGTGGGAAACCTGAGAGAGTGTGGGGGGTGCAGCTGGGTGCGGAGATCCAGACCAAGGGCTTCTGGGAAGGTGTCACATTCAGCCGAAACAGGGTAGGCGAGACCACGACTAGAAACGGGGCCGCTAGAATGATCCCAAAAATAACAGCCGTGACATCCCTAATGGTAATAATTATAAAGGCATTAAAACCGGTGGCTGAAACAACACAGGGCAAACCAATTATCTTCTCAATGACATCTCAGCAACACAAAGGAGGACCTCGGTGCTGGAATTACTGCTCGAAAAGTAAAGATTTCACAAAAATAAATCGTGTCAATTAGCAACATACATTAAGTGATTAGCCATTCTTAAAAGATCTTAACAAATAAATGGAATACTTGTTTTACAGCCTGAAAAAAGTGTGTGTGTGGTGTTGTAGGGACACAATGTCCCCTGGATGAATGGAAGAATATATCATCTGTCATGTTCCTGAATGGCAAAACTCAATTTTTAGAAATCTGTGAATGCAATCAAAAAACCTAAATAACCAAAAGTCTTGTATTTTTTTGGGGTTTCTTATGTTTAATGTTAGGGCTGGGTAGGGGTCCTAGTTAGGATTAGGGTTAGGCCAATAGAGATTAATGGAACCTCCCTACAATGTTATATACTTACATGACTGTGTGTGTGTGTGTGTGTGTGTGTGTGTGTGTGTGCTTTTGTGAAACACAGACATTAAAAATGACTGTGCCTTTAAAAGATTCCACCCATGGTCCATGCGGTGAGGTGGGTGAAGCATTAGTGGGATTTAATAAATCAATTACAATTTAAAAATAGCATCAAATAAAAAATTGCCTTATTCAAGGCCTGGAGACCAGAAGAGATACTTAATCCTTTGATCCAGGTGTACAATACTGAAAGGATATCTGGAAATCTGGGTAACAGGAGAGAGAGAGAGAGAGAGAGAGAGAGAGAGACTGGGAGGGAAAGAGTGGGGGGGGGGGGGGGGGGTGAGAGGAAGAGAGAGAGGGGGAGAGAGAGAGAGAGGGAGAGAG
>JAACJT020001270.1:0-15742 GCA_009936485.2 Gymnarchus niloticus | reverse complement strand
GGGGGGGGGGGGGGGGGGGGGGGGGGGGGGGGGGAGGGGGGGGGGGGGGGGGGGCAGGAAGGCGGGGGGAGATCACGTGACGAAGGCCACAGGCATTGTTCATGTACTCATAAGTCTCACAGAGGCACAGGAAAGACTCCACTCACCAGGTAGGTCGAGAAGCCATTGCTGTTGGTCCTGTCCAAGCTGAATCTTTAAAAACAAATCCAGTGTGAATTAGCATAAAGCTGAAATAAGCCCACTTTTACAGTTTAAAACAGCTGCATGGACAGAGAAAGATTCTTTGCCGTGGAGCAGGAGCTCTTAAACTTTGTAATCCGAGGACTCAAATAGCAAACTTGGTACCATGCTGGGAACCCGAGAAGAGAATTACCTCAATGACAGCAGACGTGACGACCCATCACACACACATTCAAGATGCAAAATTGGTCACAACACAAAGATTAAGTAAAACGTTTCTAGGGAAGTTCCATTTGGTCTCAGTAATGGTTAAATCTGTCACACAAAAATTAAAGCTGTTTTTATGAATGAATTTAGAGTTACATCTAATCCATCCCATTTTAAAATAAACAGTAGGTTGTAATTTGAAACCTGAACTTTTTATTTAACATGTATCGTGGGTCTTCATCAGGATCGGGCAAAATGGTTACAGAACCTGTTGTGCTCCAAATGAAAGCTGAAGATCAGTAGGAGGCATTCAGAGAGGTCCTGGAGGGTCAAAGTGTTGTTAGAAAGGACCCATTTATGTTTATTTTTTCACAATAAAGAGGACATGGAAACTTTCCTCTCCTATTGTGTTGATAGAATGGGTCTTAAAGTTAATGTCATGATTGTACAATACTAATTCTTGTTCTTCTAATTCTTCTTAGTTCTAATTCTGCATTTTGAGGAAGCTCACTTTTACTCTGTGAATTATATTGCTTTGTCGACACATTTGTTCAAATTTATCTATACATTCATTTTATATATTGTCTATTGTATGCAAGAATGGCTGAAACCTATGTAAAATCTCATCTTTACTATGCAATAAACTACATATAAATAAAATGTTGTTTGCCTAATTCTCTATGTATATTGATTTATTTTTGTAGGAAATACATCTGTTATTCCAAATTGGTCATGTATGTGGGAAAAGGTTGTGAGAAAAGTATAATTTTGCAGCCTTTAAGGCTTCAATATAATACTCCGATAAAAAAAACCTGGTCATTTCTGACAGTCAAAATCAAAATCATAAATGACCGTTATAGTAATTTTAAAAGACATGAATTATAATTGATATAAGTGATAAGTGCAAACTAGTTTTAAATAAAACAATCTTTACAATAATTTCAATATACATACATAATAATTCACATAAGTGATAAGCACAACCTATTTTTAAATACACTATAATAAACCAAATCGTGAAATCGAGCAGCAACCATAAAGCAGTAGCGAGCGTAGAAGACGGAATTCCTGCGCATGCGTAGTCTAAATCGACGATGCTGACAGAAAGTGCCGGAACATTATTGCACAGCTTTCTGGGAAATGTGGTTTTGTAACGTACTTTTGCAATTTTATTTATTTATTTATCTATTTATTTATTTATTTAATGGGAAAGAGTACATATTCTGCCGTACTGTTACAAACTTACGAGTAATTGAAACACAGAGCACAAATTTTTCTCACTAGTTGAAAGCTCACTGTTTGGTTCACTCAATAAGCTGGAAAAAACAGGTTTGTACTACTGTGAGAATTCTAGAATTTTTAAATAGTAATGCTATTTAATAGAAAAAATGGCACATTTTCCCAATCTGTTTTTGAGTTGTGTCAATGAACGATTTAAATATTTTATTGAGTGTCAAACTAAAAGAAAGACTGGTCTAGAAGATTGAAGTTGAAATAACCCAGCAAACAATTTTGGGTTAGCAGAACGTTCTTAAAACGTTATTTTTAGGTTGTTAGAACGTTCATGTCCAGTTTCCTAGATGTTCCAGGAACGTTTTTGAAAAAAACGTTATTATAAAAACGTTCCTACAACGCTGTTTTGCTTATGTTTCCTGATGCATGTTTTAATAACGTTAAAGGAACGTTAACTATATAACGTTGCGACGGAACCTTTTAAGAACCTAATGAGAACGCTATTAAAAGTTGTGGGAATGTTCCCTGTTTGCTGGGAACTTGGTATATTTGCGTCCCAGGTAACCACACTAGCTGTGTACATGTGAAGGGCAACCCACTGCAATCCTATGAATATACACATCATGGTCATTAGAAGAAAGGATGATTATTCTGACAGAAGTGAGTGTATTGTGGGAGGATGGGTGTAAAGAGGCAGCAGAGGAAAAGTCCAGCAAGTACCAAGAATCTGGTCCAGGACTGTAAAGATAAGGGGTGGCAAATATGGTCGTTTACAGTGCAGGCGGGTGTTGGAGTTTCCCTGCCCAGTCTGTGTAGAATTGGGAGTGAGTGGCTGAAATAGCAAAGTAGCAGTGTGCAGGTTGGGTGAAGCAGCAGAAAAAGCCTCATGCTGGCTCTGGCATTAAATGGATGAAATGAACTGGAAGACATCAGAGGAGGGGCGGGTCGCTTCACTTTGCAGAAAAGCTTTGGCACTCGATTTGATATGGTGTCTTTGTCAGACTCCCCAATGCTTTAAAAGTCAATTAATGACATTATCCTCGGAAGCATCCAGAATTTTACCAAATGGCAGCTGATAAAAAGTGTCAAAGTATTAATACTAGGCTAAATATACAAAATATGCAATTACTCTGACATCCAAGTATGGTGGAACTAAGCACATGCACTGCATATCATCCTCATACACAGTACTAATTAACAGCTTTTCAAAACATACAGTGTAGTAAAAAGGAAAGTACCCTCCCCTTATGGGTGGCTTTAATAAACATTTACAAAACATTTTTAATTTTTTTCTTCAATGAATAATGACAAAGTTGTTGTGTGTTATCTGACCCACAGAGTTTGATTTAGGATTTGGTGAGGATTAAATAATGGTTAAATATGTCTTAATAAATAAAAGAGAACAAAAGCCTTTGCTTCAGTTATACAGAACATTTTTAGGTTTCCTGAAAGTTGGTCAGGACACGTCCTCGCCGTCCCTGTTTAAATCTTTGCCTCTGTTTTAACAGGTCAAACCACGAGTTCCGCTGTTGTCTTACACCTCTAGGCTTGAGGGTACAAGTGCTAGACTAGCTCTGTGTATGCTGCAAATAAAAGCTGTTAATCAGTTTTCTTCTGCTGTAATCTAACCAGCTTAGTGACCCACCCAAAAAACGCAGATTGTATGATCACTAATGGTAGTAACATTATTTAAGTCAACTGGATCCAATATCAAGTAATATACAGAAGCAATTTACACTACGGGTGATACAGGATCCAGAGTGGATTTAAAATGATTTCAAATTAAATTACACTGGTTAACAAAGATGTTAGTCATAGAACGATTTAGGGGCTTTTTAAAAGTACTTTTTATGCTGATTTTAGAAATGTATTCATAATATTTCTATCACCCATAGTTTTTGAATTACATATTTTTTATGATATATTAAATACAATAAATTCATACATTCACTGAATTTAATTAATTACATTAAATTCAACAATGAAATGTTTTTATTTCCGTTTGTGTATTTTACACCTTCTGGACTTTTTTCCCCTTTAAGTCTCGGGCAGATGACAGCGAGGAGCAATGGTTTAATCAGGACATTTCCGAAACGGAGAAGCAATAGCAAGGCAAGTGAAGTCCCAGTATGCTTGCTGTCTACCACTGGACCATTCAGAGGGATCAATATTCCTGAGGCCAAGTACAACATGAAATCGTATACTTCTACCTTTTAGATGAGAATCTTACATAGTGTAAATACATGGTTATTGTAAATTTTAATCATATATCGCTTAAAATCCTTGTATGATAGTCTGATTAAATATTTGAATTCAGCACAAAAAATACAGTAAGATTCACCTATATTGATTCCTGTGACAAAAAACATAAAATTTTGTTACCCAGTGTTATCAGAACATAGAGCCTAATCATCTATAGCATAAGAGAATATTTTTCAATTGATTCATCTGTTTTTCAGACTGAAAGAAAAAAACAGGAGTCATAAACACCGTTTTAAAGTCAGTGTCATGAATGTCAAAGGGAAAAGTGGTATCAGTATTTGTAATATTAAAGATTCCCACAACTGGCATAGACTCTAACTTAGTGTCATCTGAAAATAAATAAAATAATGGAATTAAAGTATTCTGCAACTTTGTCCTGGATAAGCACTACAGAAGATGAGTAAAGTTTTAGCTTATTAACTGACACGTTATAAAAAGAAAACCTACTCAGTGTCATAGTTGTTTGCAGTTTAATGTGACCCTAGTTATAAAGAAGTAGAAATATAGGCGACATTTCCCCCCCCTACTAGAAAGTGCATTATTAATATGTTGTTTTGCAATAATCTTACACATTTTAAATTAGATGAGTACAAGTAACATACACAACACTTAAAAGAAAAGCACAATATATTACATATACATAAACATTTTCATAGATTAAAGCACGATTTTTAGTTGTATAATATGCAAATAATTTACAGCTACACAAAATGTAAGGATTAAAACATTGGTGTATCAAAAACACAGATTAAACCTGAGACAAAATCATTCCCTTAAAGGGATCGTCTGAGAAAAGACTAAATGAACACTTGCATTTTAACACCCATTGTTTTGGTGTAGAAATGATGCTACATTCTGCCTTTGTGAGTTTGTAACGAGCTAATCTTGCTAACAGTCACGGAAACAAAGGAACATGTTCATCTCAAATTTCATTTTTCACCAGACATTCCCTTTAAGAGGGTGACAGTCGAGGATTAGGATTAATCAGTGTTTTAGAAACCGGCTGGAATACCAAGAGTGCTATTTTTACACACAATTCAAATTGATTTCTATAATGATTCTATAATGATAATTTATATCATTAGTGTGACTAAAGTCTTTGTTCTTTCATTTGCTGCATCAATCCATCTTTTTATCTGGCGCTGTTGCGTGTCCATTTGCAGTAGAGCTTTTGACATCACTGCAGCAATTAGTCTGAAAAAGAAAAATTGAGTTATAGTTAATTATGACTAAACTCTGCCTTTTATACATGACAATTTTAAACTTTTACAACGATATTGTAGCTGAAGAGAATCTCCGTCACTAAATGTTTTCATATTAATGCATCATTACCTTGCATGTGACCTCGCTCTTCTCCTTAGCTTTCACATCACCATTGTCTTTATCCTCAACAGATTTTTTTGGCCAGAACCGACTTAACAGTGGGGAGATGAAAGGGTAAATAATGGGTTCAAGGAATCTTTTGTAAACCCACAAAAGAACTGGAATGACGATGCAGGGAATGCACACCATTTTGACTCTTCAGCTGAAGGCAGGAGAAACCTGGAATAACAAAGGTTTAACATTATGTCTTCTTATGCAAACCTGAGGCAACAATCTAAACCATCTACAGTTACACACACACACACACATATATATATATATATATATATATATAATGACCATGAAAACAATTTTGTTGTGTTTTTAACGAATAGGTAACATATGGGCAAAAAAAAAGTTATTACAAGATGAAACAGTTGTCAAAGGTATAAGTACTAAACAGCATACATGAACATCTAAAGATTATTTAATTAATCCACATTACTAATCTTGTAAGATTACTAAACCCCATTTAAAGACTGATAAAAGTCAATTAGTAAATTTTGATTAAGTATGTATATTGACCATAATTCAAGCTTTAATGTTCTTGTCTGTATAAAACTGAAGACCGGGAATTTGATTTTCTCTAATCGGCGATTAGAAAAAGCTCCTGAACGGGAGAGAAAGCACTACATTTGAACGTAGCCTCGTAATTTAATATACAACATATATATACACACAATTCCACGTTCAAATAATAACTAACAATAACTATTAATATAAATGTGAAAAAGTAACATATGCAATACGTACATATACATAAATGAATATAACGAATATACGTTAAAATGTAGTGCGTAATAAAGAGTATATTATAAATGTTGAAGAGTAATATAAATTATACATATATAATGTGGCTGGCAGGAAATGTAACATAAATATTACTCTTTTTCAGTTACCCAACCTTTTTGTTAGGTAAGTGAAACAGTGTTGGTCATCAGAATGTTTCCTTAGACCAGACTGTGAGAAATAACACCGAATTTGAAAAACGATTTAACCGTCGTCGAACAAACACGCGAATCGATATTCACTATCACCGCGCCTCATTATCATTTCGTCCTGCACAACATTAACAAACAACACATTAACAATATTAAACTAACTTAATATAATATTAAATACATACCAAAAGAGAATGATACACCCTGTTGTACAGTGTAACACAAATTACAGTTGCCCACAGGATTATTCTAGACCGCGTATCTTCCGGGTTCTCGGGGTCATGGATTCAAGCAAGACACCCGGAAGTAAAGTTAGTGTTTTCTTTTATTTTTTAAAAGCTAGTTTGACATTCTCTGTTATACGATAATTGAACTGCATTCTCTAAATACACATAGCAATAAATCTTATTAAAACTGGAACTTAAAGTCTTTAATCCTCTTCTATATTCGAAAATAAACGAAGTCTCGCCACCTACCGGTCGGGAGGGGGATAACACGTGGTCAAACCAAAAATAAACAAATCGACAACAGGAAATCAGTTGAGACCGAAATCTAAGGCCATAACACCTTTGACTTGGCTTTTAATTCCACTATGCAACAGTTTGTACGTACTTAATGTATGTGCGGAACAATTAAACGTCATCTTAAAAACAAAAAATATAACTGCAAGCAGTTATGGGCGAGTTCAAGCAGGCAGTACCAACGGGGAAGGCATGCAGTCATGCACCGTTGACTAAAGCAGCAGTAAAAGCAGTTTCGACCATCGAACAACGCAAAGAGTTTTGATTTGGGGGTTGAAACAAGTAGTGTTGGCATAGGCACCTATAATAATAAGAATAAGAATAAGAATCCCAACTAAAACAATAGGGTTCCGCACTCAACGTGCTTGAACCCGAATAACTGTTATGTTCATCATAATGTTATATTTGATTTTAATCTTGAATCGTTTAGGCTATGATGAGATGAGGGTCAATGTCACGTTGCTCCACAGGTATACAGTAGCACATGTAATGATTTTACATTGAAAGTCACAAATCAAAAACCTTGCGTACATGGCAACACAAGCCATACACATTACAGTATATATTTACACAACGCTCACTAGTTACATTAATGGCCATCGAAATGTAACGTGTAATACGAAAGAAGCTGCCACCCAGTGATGACATGTCTTCAGCACCAATACGGTCCACACTGCCTACGTTCACCAACCACAACGGCCGTCGCTTGCGTGTCCGGAGTCGAATCCGCACGGCACCAATGAGGCGGCTCTCCGTCGGCTCGGACCGCCGCGCCCCACCGCGAAGGGCGGAGACGACGAGCCCGGGGGGTCGACCTTTCCGAAGCTGCGGGTCTGCGTGCGTAAAAAAAAAATCCGGAGAGATTTCTAGCTTCTTTGCCAAAAGACGAGGAAGTGTTGATCGTCGGGTTTGGGTCCGCTGTAATCCGGTAAGGCGAGATCGCAGCGCTTTCAGGTATTAATGATAGATCCCCTCCGATGATGACATTCTTACTATAATTTCAGTGTTGTTTTTTTTCCCCCCTGGACGTTATAAGCTGCAGAAATATTAGTTATGGAGGCTGCACCCGTGTTTGTTTGTAGTTAATGCACACTGCAGGGTAGATTAGTACAGCGCAAAGTCCATTTCTAAACGCGGGCGATCACTTTCTCTTTGTTATATCATCTTATATATAAAATTATGACGGAGGCCACAATCGTGCAGAGCTTTATGAGTTCATTCCGTTTTGCTTGATATGCACGAGTGCATGCTGTTGATGGTCACACTATAGACGAGATGTACTATCCACAAGTGTAGTGAATTGAAACTGGTCGGGGAAAAACGTGAATACATTAGCGATGGCTGCCTGTTGTAAACCTCCGATTTGGTCGAACGTCTCGGTGTGTGATGTGTTAACCCATAGACTGCCTATTTAGTTATAAATCAGGGGAATGTCTTGTTATAAACTCTCTTATTGTTCGTCTTGTTTACTTTTCGCGCAGATGAAATGCGTTTTTAAACGAGTGCTTAACTGCGAAGTGTACACGAAATATCAGATTTTAGTAACGGAAATTCCAAAGAGCGTTGAAATGCAGCGGTCTTGGTGTGGCAGCGTTTTGAGGAGGCGAACTTTATAAGTTAAATTGCAGTCTTATGTGGTTCGTCCCCCCCTTCCGTTCGCTTGTGCTTTGAAATGTTGAAATTTTTCTAGAAAGTCTAACTTTATATGTACGTTTGGCGCTTATTCGTTTCTTGAGTTGAGTATACCGTAGTCTGAGTCTTATGTAATATTTTGGTATCCTCCGGGGGGAGGGGTACCTAAAAATATAAGGCTGCTTAAACAGATTGAAAATTTCTAATTGTATGGTAATAAATAACATCCATGCATACGTGTAGTCGATATGGGTGCTGTGATAATCTTGAAGACTGTTTGGGGTCAACGTTTAAAATCTTAAAGAAAATAAGGAAAATATCGTTTTATCACGACTAATGCAATTACAATTTAGTTTTGTGCTTATGGTATAATAGTTATACTTTTTGAGTGCTAAGTAATCACGAAAACTGATTTATGAAATTCTAAAAAAAAAACCAGCGAATGCTCTTTATATAGGGAACGAGATAGCTGCAAAGTTTTTGTTGTTCGATATTTTCGAACGTGTCGTTTCAGTCGTCGGTCGAAATAAGTCGACTGTCTTACAAGGAGTTAAGAAACCTAAGCCAGTATCAAGCCTCCCCCACAATCCCCCCCACCCCAAATTGTTGCCCGACCCCCAGCCCAGGAAGTATCCTGCAGTCCCTTCCACACACAATGAGAATGGGGATGCAGGCTGTTTTTAAGCCTTCACACACTTTGACAGAACAGCGGATATGTGCATATATGAGTGAATATCTAAACAGAACAATCGCAGACACAAAAATGACAGCAGCAAATCTTGCTCTGTGACGGTTTAATTGTTTTGCAATGCTTGTTGACCAGTAAAGACTGCTTTTTTTTTTTTCTTCTTTGCAGTTATATTGTCAGTGGTTTTGGGACCAATAATGACTAGCCGTGTTTGAAGAGAAAATATTTATTGTCATCCCCGATTTCAATGTTTAATTTTTATATGAAAGGAAATGTACAGACGTGTTTGTTTCGTACTAAAATATGAGCTGCACCTTGTTTGAGTTTCAACTGCACATTTAGCAATTCAGCTTGTCATACTGAGTGGTAGCTCATGCAGTTTAGTGCATGATTTTCCATTTTTCACTGATTCTTTTCATAAATAATTCTGTGTTCTACTGGGTCACAGGTCTTATAAAGGAATCAGTTCGTATAGATCTCCCTCTCCTGTACATTCTCTGATATGTACAAATATCTGTTTTTGTTCTGATATATCAGAAGGTGACCCAAGGCCTGCACCTTGACATATTTTGCTGTGATTTTGACAAGAAGTCGCTGTTGAGCAATCACTGACAGATTAATTGATACACGTCTTATTTTGTAGGTTACCGGTTTTCGCTTAGAATCCGGAAGTTATAAGGTGTTAACCCAATGTATGTATTTCCCTTTTCAGACATTACCTTTCTGCCAAGTACATTTTACTAAAGTGGTCAAAATTTGTGTTTCTGGAGGTTGTAAGTTTTATTTTTTTCCCTCCCCGAGTGATTTTTTTTAGGGAGCCTCTCAGTTACAAATCCGTTTCTCCTCAGCAAATAAAAGGCTGAAGTCTGTGCTTTCCTGCACTTCTTTCATAAAAATGAATTGATTGACTCAAATTAGTGTTGCTTTTTTGCTTTTATTAATTAAATTAGTCTCTCACACACACACAGATTTAGGCCTTGCTCTTGGCGATGATTTGCAAAATGCCTTTTATATTCCCAGCAAATGAAATGGATTCCTTTCTGTTCAGTGTAATGCAGTTCTTCCAGGGAAAATAATCTGGCAGCAGCAGCTGTGAAAGATTAACTGAGCACATTAACAAGAGATGGCACAGGCACTAAATTCATACTACAGATGTGTGTGTGAGTGTGTGTGAGAGCGCTCGGTGATGTTTTCAGGTCATTGCTGGAGACTTGTGTCAAAGAAATATTCTAAAAACATTTTTGGAGGGTTGCTCCATCTCCTCCTTTTCCAGGCGGGTCACAGAGATGGAGCTGTGGGCGTGACTGAATTCAGCAATGCTTTCATTCTTGAGGAATGAAGCTCATGCTCTAAGGTCCAGACACTCCTGCAGTCCATCTGTATGCGTTTAGATTTGTGCTGTTTATTTTTTTTTCCCTGTTGACTCCATGCCTACACGCCTACCTTCTCCATAGACACTGCCTTCATCCCCTCCTTTCCGCTCTGCCTGAGAGGCCTCTGTGGGCAGTAATAAGCAGGGAAAGCCAGTACAGATTTATTTATTTATTTACTTATTTTAATTTTATTTTTTTTAAAGAGCAAACCTACACAATAGTGCATGCATTATTATAGATAGCACTACTACAGCTTGTTTTGTTTTGCCTATCAAATTAGAAATCTTATTTTGGGACCAAGTACAGAGCAGGCTGGGGAAGATTTCCTAAATGAATCAAATGAAGTTTATTGTACTTCTACAGTGCTTTGGGTAGGTTTGTATTTTATTGCAGGATTTCTGTGTAGTAAGCAGTGAGGTGCAATTCTGTAATTGGATTTTATTGCTCATATTATGGCAATACTTGAGGAATAAGGAGTTTCTTAAGTTGTGGCCATGTCGAATGGCGCTCATCATTCTCGTTTGAGAATGTGTGATTGAGATCATTATAACACACTTTGGGATGAAATTTAAATCGTTGGACAACTTATTTGCTTTCCCTTTGTCCTTTTGCGCTTTAATAAGGTGCTAGCTTTAGAACCAGTAAAGTAAATACGTGTGTTATGATAAATTGGGCAGTGTACTTGGTTTCCAATGCATTCTTCTCCCTTCCTTCAAGGAGTTTCCAAACAAAACAGCCTAGCAGTGAGCTTTTAGAAAGGGGATCACTGGCAAAAGCTTTGTGTGTCTTGTGAAGACCAAGATTTTCCTCAGATACGTTGTTAGCGATAACTACATCTGTTTTTATTACACATATCACTATCTTGTCACCTGGACATCCAATGACATGCCGAAGAAATGTGCTATTAAACCATTCAAACAGTTGTATTTGATTGTTGTTCTGACTGTAGACTAATTGCTGCTGAGTCAAAAATATTTTCTCCTTGCTGTACCATTGTGGACTCATTATCCTGGGGGAAATGCTAACCCTAACGAAGCCTTATCCTTTCTGAAGGAGAAAACCTTCGGGGATCTTAGTCGTGCAGATGTGTATTTTTATTTTTTATCCTCGCTGGTATGCTCAAGTGTAAGGTGATTATCTTTCATTTTAGCAGGCAGTAGTATAGCTGACACCCAAGCTGTCACCAGGCTCACTTATCTTACCCTCAAGCATGCTAGGTTCTACACATTCGCTCCTCACCCTTAGATGATAATTCTTTTCTCTCTGCGAACACAAACCAAATATGAAGAATATTTTCTGTGACCGATTTATAAAATGCCGCATCCATGGTTTGGAGTTAAACTAAGAGTACAGAACGGTTTGGAGTGGATTCTGGTCATTTTATGGCGTTTACCCAAAAACGCTGAGGTGGATTAATGGGTGGATTGATTCACACCACCGTGTCTGTCATTTTACACTGTATTGCCCAGCTGAATTAATGACTTGGCAGAACAGAAAATAGGTCCGAAGGATTATATGTTGATCTTCTACAGATTAAATTATTTTTAGTCTCCCATCGATCACTCTAGAGAGCACTATCAGTGTGGAGAGAACCCCAGGCTGTTTCTACAACTTTGTAAAAACAACCTCTGGTTGCTGTGCTTTCGTTTTCAGGCAGTGGAAATATCTGCGTGGTATATTTAACAGTCATTTTTGATGTAAAGTGATTGTAAAAATGTGCTGCTCTTAACACATCATCATACTCATAACCCATTTAGTGAAATATGGCCTAAACTTTCTCTATTTTGTCGGGTTCTTCACTTCTAGAGGTTACACTGGTGCAGGGTTACAAAAAAGTTCATAGCTGTGCAATTTGCCCTCCCATAATTGAGGACTGAGTACAACACAGAATGACTGTGGTAACTACCTACAGTAGGCATTTGCATACCACTATCATGGTGACACTGCCATTATCATCTTTGCTAAAATATGCTAACATTTCCTTATTCCGGAATAACTAAGGATAACTCTGACTTGTTAGTTTTTGTTTTGTTTTTCTTTCAAGTTTTTACATCATCTGTAAAAATGCATTAAACAAAATTCTCAGTTCAGTTTGCATATCTGATCAACGTTGTTCATGTGCATTTTAGACATGCATAAATATTTATGAAGCAAGTGTCTTCAAAACAGTGATGCCAAAATGTATAAATGATGGGGTGATGAGTGAGTTGGGGGTGTCTCCCTTTTGTGGTCAAATCTTTAAGCAGCATGGACACTTGTTTAATATAGCATTTTGTGTGGAATTTATTCCTGAAGATGCTGTTAAATGAATACCACATGTATGTACTTTTCAGGTGTCTGCCTAGAATTATCCCCTGCGTTGTTAGGAAAGACTGCTTTGTCATCGCTGTATGTTACGTTATGGCTTCATTCGTTATTAATATTGCACTCTTTAGAGAGCGTAAAGTGTCTGCATGTGTGTTTTTGTAGGGTTACGTAATTTAATGGGTTACTCTCTGAGTCTCCATGGAAATGTGCATTGTTTCCATGGTGACTACAGCCAATATTATGTGACTGTGCAACCGAAAATGTGGTTTTTGGATCAGAATTGATCAAATGTAAATGAATATGGACCAGGAGACATACCCTGTAGTATTTAAAGTAATGTTTTGCCGCAACTTAAACAGTGGAAATGAATTAGATGAATGAAAAAATTTTTTTTTTTTTTAGCTGAAAATCTGGTAAAAAATTCTAACATCTGGAGGTGTTTCAGATGTCTCTAAAGTATACTTCTTAATTGGCTGACAGAATGCATATTCTTTCCTCTATATTTTTTATTTCTGTAGTTCTTTATCTCCAGCATTGAGCATTCAGCAGATGCAGTAGCGTGGGTGGAGGGTGAGAACGTGTACAGCATGGAGGTATAGATGGAGGTGGGCACGGAGGGTTAAGCAGTGAGAACTGCTGTCCTTCCAAAGTGCTGGGACACCTCTGTAGTAATGGTGTGTGGGTGATGTTCTTGCATCTGCACCACTTGTGTGCTGAGTTTGGTGCACTAAGGTGGCAATATCTTATCGTTTAAACTGCAACAAAATGGCCATTTCTCATTTTCGAAAATTCTATGTCTATGAGAAAAAAACCGTTAGAAATTATTGGAAAGGTACTTGTATTATTTAAAACTTTTCTTGTCCATTTTAAACAGCTGTCAGCAGAATATGGCCAAAAATGTATACAATGTATCGGGTGGCATGTATGCTTTTGAATTTCGTGGTTCGTAAGTTCACGGTCTGTGTAATCTTATAACTATAGACAGGTGTGGGAATCACTACAAATGGTACTGCTGTGCCTTTCAGTCTCTAGAATTAGTGGGCATTCTATCCATTTGAGTTTGTGTTCATTCTGAGAAGGATTGACATAACACTGTACGACCGTTTTTTATGGCAGGAAGCTGTTAAACGGGGTGGCGTGGTGGCTCAGTTTTCTGTGGAAGAAAGCTAGAATGCCCACAGTCCAGAGAAAGGCAGTTAGGCTAATTGGTGTTTCTAAATTGCCTGTAGAATATGACTGTGTGTGTTGTGCCCCTCAGTGGACCAGTTTCCCCTTTCAGGGTGTACCTCAGCCTCGCTTGTGTGCTGCCAGGAATGGGCTATCTGCGACCCTGACCCAAATAAGCATGGGTGGAGGAAGGAAGGAAGGAAGGAAGTGCTTAAATGTTTACAGCATGTACAGTTCCTTGAATAAGTATTTAGGTGTTTATTTTGGATTTAGGTGTAATTTTTTTTTTTTTTTTAACCATTTGATTTAGATGTATTGCACCTTCAAAGTGTTTTGACACAAGCTAAATGAAAAAGCAGATGTCTGTTGGTCGCTTAAGTATCCACCCTCCCTCTCAAATTGCCCTTTATTTGGCTCCATCCATCCTGCCCTCAGTCCTGATCATTTTCCCAGTCTATCTCCACAGCATGATGCTGCCACCACCACACCCCCCTGTGGCAGTTGTCTGAGTCGGGAGCAGTGTTAGGTCCTACACATGCCGGGAATGTCCTGTTTTGATTCAGTAGGACCAGAGAGCCTTTATCCTCACCTTTGCTGTGCCCCCTTTCCCATTGACAAACTCCTCATGCGATTTCATAGAGATTATTTTCATTTTTTTCTAATAATGGGTTTCTTCTCACTAGGCATGGGCTGGTATGAGATTCTGACGGTATGATAACCTTAAGCAAAAATATCATGGTTTCACGCTATTGTGATTACCGCGTATTGCTGCCAAACCAGAAAAATGGAGGGGGGGGGGGGGGATCACGTAATAACGTGAAACGGTTCACATTATAACATGATAATTTGGTGGTTGGATTCATTCTTCTGTACAGCCCCATGTATTTTAAAATCCTTAGAGTTGTCAACATCATCATCATTTTCTTTCGGCTGCTCCCATCAGGGGTTGCCACAGCGGATCATCCTTCTTCATCTCCTCCTGTCCTCCGCATTCCACTCTGTCACACCAACCACCTGCATATCCTCTCTCACCACATCCATAAACCTCCTTTTTGGCCTTCCTCTTTTCCTCTTGCCTGGCAGCTCCATCCTCAACATCCTTTTCCCAATATACCCAGCATCTCTCCTCTGCACATGTCCAGACCAACGCAACCTCGCCTCTCTGACTTTGTCTCCAAACCGTCCCACCTGAGCTGACCCTCTAATATACTCATTCTTAATCTGGTCCATCCTCGTCACCCACAGTGCAAATCTTAACATCTTCAACTCTGCCATTTCCAGCTCTGCCTCCTGTCTTTTCATCAGTGCCACCATCTCCAGCCCATACAACATAGCTGGTCTCATTACCTGTAGCGGAGACCGCTTGTAGATCCGGCTCGAAGGACCAAATGTAGCGGAGACCGCTCTTCGTCCCCGTTCTTCGGGAACCACTGATAGCTGAAAGGGCTGTAAGTACGGTGTAGATCACTGTCGGGAATACTATCCCGGCGCTGCTTGTAGATTTCAGCTGTCCGTACTTCAGAACACCGCGGTTAGGATCCTGGTTGATCTTTGTTAGGGTTCAAGCAAGTGCCACGTCCACTTAAACGCTGTATACGTGGTTCTAACACTGCTCCGCTCTATCTTCTCTCCTCCGCTTTAGAATACTAGAATGACTACAGTTCTCCGTAAACTAGGAGATGATTGTTAGTAACAATTAAGATTTATAGTCCTTAACGAGGGAAATAGAACACAACATTCTACCCAACTTCCAGAAGATTCCGGAAGACTGAGGGCCCTTTCTACATTACCATCTTGTAGACCTTCCCTTTCACTCTTACTGGTACCTGTCTGTCACAAATCACCCCTGACACTCTTCTCCACCCACTC
>JAACJT020001269.1:10000-15742 GCA_009936485.2 Gymnarchus niloticus | reverse complement strand
TGTGTGTGTGTGTGTGTGTGTGTGTGTGTGTGTGTGTGTGTGTGTGTGTGTGTGTGTGTGTGTGTGTGTGTGCATGTACCCCAACCCTGACCAGGATGGATGGATGATTGCCATGGCTTTTCCCAGTAAGTCCCAGCGAATTGTTCTTTCACGTAAACCTGAAAACAAAATGCTTTCTCCTCACATCGCTGTAAGGGACAGCTATAAAGAGCACCGCTGAAAAAGATGAATGACAGCGAACTGAAACTTTAAACTCCACATACACCACAGTGGAATAAATTCCCTGCATGAGGAGGAAAAACGTGGAGGACATGAACTTTACCAGAAGATGGTGGTACCACCACAACAGGCTCTTTTGTGATGTGTGTAGTAAGACTCGCCACTGTTTTCTGTAAATAAGCATCTCCATGCTTTCCAAGCTGGAGAGCTGATGTAAGTCGTAACACTGTGAGCATTATCCTCCCCTTTTGTACGAAAAAAAAACTCTTCACAACCGCTTCCTTTTTCGGCCTGCCATCTTTCATTCCCGCGTTTTTGCCACCAACGCCTCGGGGCCAGTGCCAGTTCTCCAGAACGAAGCAGGATTCTGCTTTAGTATTTGAACAAAGACCTCAAAAGCCATCATCATTAAAGAACGGGGGTGCCCCCCGCTCCTCGACCGTTCGTTACATTCCTTCCCATTTCTGCTGGTACGCCACAGAGGGAAACCGTAACCTGCACAGGGAAAGCCTTGCGTGTCTCATCTGTTTATCCTCCGTCGCAGTGGAATCGAACGGCGTTGATTGGTAACATTTACGGAGTCTGGTGAAGTTAGCAGAAACATACATGACGGGCGCTGACAGTTGACGACTGCAGGGTTCATAATGTTAATTCTCCTACGTACGAATGACGAGTCCAAAGCAAAACAATTAATCCTGTGGCAACTGTTGAATTTCAATGCCAAGATGAGCATACCCTTGGGACATCGAGTAGGAGGCCACACATTTGTCCCAGTATGTACTAAAGGTGTATTTATAAACTGTTGGGAAAATACATCTTTGCAATTAAAATAATACATTTATATATAGGTTCTGAGCAGGGTGGCACAGTAATTTAGTGGTTGGCAAGTATCCTCCAGCTTTGGGAGCTTGAAATCTGCCAACAGCTCTGTGTGTGTGTGTGTGTGTGTGTGTGTGTGTGTGTGTGTGTGTGTGTGTGTGTGTGTGTGTGTGTGTATCATGTTTATATTGTGTTGTGGGGACAAAATGTCCTTAGAAGGTAATAAAAACCTTAAAAAAGATATTTTTACCTACTGGGGACATTTGTCGTGTCCCCACAAGGGAAAACTCAATTTTATAAAAATCTGTGAATGCAATCAAAAAAGCTAAACAGTCTTGTATTTTGTTGGGTCACTTATAGTTAAGGTTAGGGTTGGGTTAGAGTTAGGGCTGTCATAGTTAGGATTAGGGTTAGGCCCATAGAAATGAATGGAAGGTCCCCTTAAGGTTAGAATGCGTGTGTGTGTGTGTGTGTGTGTGTGTGTGTGTGTGTGTGTGTGTGTGTGTGTGTGTGTGTGTGTCTCTTACACACTGTCCCCAGGTTTGCATGCTACGTTGTTTTTCTAACTGCCTGTTCCATACCCTGTGCTTTCTGGGATCACCCTGTACTGAATAAGTTCTTATGGAACATGAAGGTTCTAAGAAACTTTGACTAATAAATAAAATATATACCTGCTTGTATCCCTCAGCACTGTAGATGTGAACTGAAATCTGTAACGCAGCAACACACCACAGGTTCCAGCTGCAAGAAAAGCCAATACACCTAACCTGATATGACTCTGAAATCATTTCTACCCTGATACACGTCTAAATTTTCCCCTTGGCTACAGCAAAACTGGTACCCAAATGAGGGCCTTGAGACACACAAGACAAGTCAAGAAAATGTTTACGTACAGGAACTGTAAACACAAGGTAACGTTTTAATATAAGTAAGAATAAACTAATATGAAAAGAAGCGCTTTGTGACAGTGCTTCGTGTTAAAAACGTTATATAAATAAAAATGAATTTAAAAAAGTAAAAATAATTTCTTATGTCCTCCAAAATTTTACAGACGTCTGGTTGGATGGCTTGAAAAACATAACTTTGGTTCCCAAACCTCTCCTGGAAAGCCCCCCAGCCGTTCCATGTGTTACTTAACTCGTGAACTTAAGTAGTTAATTTACTTTATGAGGTACTGGTTAGCCAAACCAGGTGCACTCTTAGTTGAGCTCCACAAGCATAAGTACGTTGGATGGTAACTACAGTATATATTCTGGGGTGACATGAAGAGATGTTTTGTAATATGAAACCTGGACACACTTTGACCAGCATGAAGTCAGTTTTACACCAACATGAACATCATCTTTGGCATAGTACTTCACCGTGCATCGCTCTAGCGCAACACACAGTTCTCAAGGTGATGTGACGAGTCGGCGAGCCCGGGACGCGGCAGGAGGAAAACAAGCACCATCGACGGGGAGGAACAGCAATGAACGGGGAACGAAAACATGTGATGTGCCCTCATACTGAATATGGAGGGGAAACGAGAGGCCAGATATTATTAACCCTCCGGGTTCCACGCACCTAGACAGCTGAGCGCATGCAAGTACAAAGAAGAACCATGAGAGTCAAAAAGAAGACTGGCCTTCCGTTGAAATGAGGTCAGCTGCGTAAAAACCTGAATCAGAGCCTTAAAAAAGGACGGCATTAAACATCATTAATGATATATATTATTATTATTATTATTATTATTATTATTATTAATAATGAGAAGTGTCATTCTGTTGTGTAGCACATAACACATCTTTTGTGTGTATTATGATCTCTGGAATTTCAGCAGTTAATTACATTAATGCACAGTAATAGTTTACAGATATGACGTGCTATTCTCAGATCAGTGAGAGGGAAAACAACAGCAGCCTCAAGAGAAAAGTGACACAAGATAATGGTGGACAAGCTGGAGTGAAATAGGGTCTGGATGATGACCAGGATGGGGGTTAAAAAACCAAGCAGGTATTTCGCAAAAACTGTTCCTAAAAAGGGGAAAGAGGCTTTTTAAGACCGTGTTTTTCTGTCTTTCCAGGTCTAAGAGCGAAATAATCATTAATGCAGAAGAAACATTATTGGTCCTGGCATGAATGTGTGTGTAATTGCATTGATTAATAACTGTTGGCCTGATTGCATGCCCGGGCCTTTTGATGAAGCTATGGCTTTCATTTATAACACTAGAATAAAAACACTAGCTAGATGGGGAGGATGGTTCCTTCTACATGACAGGGTTGGTGTCCAGCCTGAGGATGAGTTTAGATACTAAAGGTGACTGTGACGGCACCCTCCAGTGTGCACATTCCTTCAGTTTCTTTGAACCTATTAGTGAACAAGAGTTAGAAAGACTAATAACCAAAGCAAAACCAACCACATGTCCATTAGGTCCAGACCCGACTCAACTATTAAGAGAGTCCTTGGATGTGCTGGCAGGATATCTAACAAGCATGATGAACACTTCCCTGTCTCCTAGTGATGTCTCTGATCAATTCAAAGTCATTAGAGCACTGCTCAAGAAACCAAACTTAGATCCTCAGGTATTTAATAACTACAGACCCATCTGTAATGTACCATTTTTGTCTAAAATGCTAGAGGAAATTGTACCAGTTCAACTTCAATCATACTTAGATGAAAATGCTATACTCAATAGATTTCTTCCCATCAAGGCTCCTTTCCATCAAGGTCACAGGACTGAAACTGCTTTACCTCGTATTGTGAATGACACATCAATAACATCTGATGCCATCTGATGCCGACAACGTGATGGTGCTCCAGCTCTTCCATCTGCCTGCTGCTGTTGACACAGTTGACCATTCTATTTTGCTGTACGGGTTTGAATCGGAAGTGGACTTGTCTGGAATGGTGATTAAGTGGTTCACCGCCTGCTTAACTAATCATTATCACTACGTTCAGATATATAATAGTGCCAGAGCTTCATCAGTGTCACCTGTCAAATTGGGTGTACCACAGAGCTCAGTACTCGGACCCATGTTGTTCTCTCTGTAGTGGAATTCTGTAATGGTCTACTGTCAGGAATGACACAACAAACATTAAACACCTCAGTTGCACCTGAGGTACGTTTAGCTGCATCCATTAAAAATAGCCTCTATTAGCTAGCTAATCGTCCATAATGCATTAAGAAAAAAAAAATGTGGTATGACATGATTTAACCCCATTTGAGAACAATTAGGGTACATCCTTACAAACATTTGAAAATGACTGAATACACCTAAAATGCTACTTTACTCTTTGAAATTATACATCTATGGTGCAATGCTGTCTTTCTTGTTTATCCTTAACTTTCACTTTTAGTTCTCATTATTAGTGATGGTTACAGTCTGTGTGTTGCAATTGAAATCTCACATTCCAGAGTAACTGCATGGTCCAAACGTTTCCTTTTGTTGTTCCTTTGGTGGTTTTTCGGTTGGGATAAAAACAAAACATTATACTGGAGATAAAATATTTAAAGGGTGACAAACGGAGAGCATGTGTCACGCCCACACCAAGTCAGCCACGCCCAACTCCTGCCCTGTCAGCCCCCAGCCAGCCGTGCCCAACTCCTGCCCTGTCAGCCCCCAGCCAGCCGCGCCCCACATACCACCATTCCTCATCGCCTGAATATCGATCACAGCCTCCTCTTTATTTTACCTCCAGTTTCCTTGCCTTACTGTAAGGTATTCTATTTTCTACCACTACTGAGCTTCTAGGGTTTGTTTGCCGTACTGATTGCCTAATTCTGGATTTTGACTGTTTTCGCCAGTGACCACAATTACGTCTTTGGAAATCTTGTCTGTTCCGGTTTTGACCTTGCCTGTTTCGACCACGATTAAATAGCCCTACTCTGCACTGAGGTCCTGTGTGTGTGATCATTACAGCTTCATGGTGCTACCCAACCGATTTTAATGCAATTCTTTAAGCACCTCACTTTATAACACGCTGTTCTAGTACTGTTATTTATGACTATGACTCAGGTTTGAGTCTTGTCATCCAGTCACATTTCTCGTTTTAAAACCAAGCATCTTGCCTTGCATAGATGTAGTATTTAGTACTTTCAGTCTGGTGAGTTTAAATAGTCTTGTGAAAAGAGTGAAGTCCGTCTAGGGTTAAAGAATGAGACATGTGACCCAGACACAACATTCTAGTCTGAGAGAACATTTGTACTTTATGATATCATCGTTCCCGACTTCCACAGATTTCGTTCCCATGATGTTTGATGGGGACTCAGCTGTCCTGTCATCTCTCAGCTGTCCCAAATGTTTTCAAGCTGTATTAGGTCTCACATATGAGGAGGACAATGAAGTTCTTAAGATCTAGGACTAATCTCAGTACTCTGCTAACCTTAGTCTGTGTAAAACTGTATTTCCATGATTATTAAGCAGTTGAATTTTTTCACACAGTATACTGAAATCGCTGGTGAGAAATCAAAACTGGACAGAATAAGGAGAGACTATATTCAACAAAGGTACACATCTGTGTATACACAGTTACAGCAAGGACAGAGGAATATAAAGAGTGCCGACTGGAGAGAAGACCCAGTCTGCAACTATTTCTGTGTTTATGCCTCCCTGACAATAGTTGTAAGTTCTTTTGACCAATACGGAAATCACATTCCCTTGTCATTGTAATACTCTACATAGATCTACAGTTATTCAGCAGTCTTTGCTGGTTTGGCCAGACAGC
>JAACJT020001269.1:0-5000 GCA_009936485.2 Gymnarchus niloticus | reverse complement strand
AGGCAGGCAGGAAGAGGAGCCATGTTCCTTCTTCAGAGGAACCAAACTGCATCTCTATGTTGTTCACCACATGTGGTCTGCGCATTCATTGCACATGTGACATAACTATTGATCCCATCCACCCTGACCAATATGAGTGGTTACAGGAGATGGACGGACGGACAGATGGATGGATGGATGGATGGATGTGAAGGAGCCTAAATACGCTTAATTGACCAGTGTTGAGCGTATTCTTGATTCTGTATCACTTTGGTGAAGTAATGGATGGATGGATGGATGGATGGATGGATGGATGGAAAACTATCAAAAAACTGATACAGTATCATTCTTACCACACCCGGCAACTTCCATGTTACTGTGAAACAGTCTGGGATAAAAATACAGCAACGGTATATCTCCATATTCACTAGTAAAACAGGAACTTCTGTTGCCAAACATGACGCTCTCTCTATGGAAGAACATTTAAAGAGGAACTAGTAAAGGGAACCTTCTTACCGAGTGTACTTCTCACTTTTTCTTTTTGACTGCTCAGAGAAAATCTGACTCAATCCCAGAATTATGCTTCACGGCCTCTGATGAACCGTCTTTGCATTCTCTACTTCTGGACCATGTAACGAACAGGCAGCTGGGATGTGAATGGATGGAATGTGTCATGATACCTTTCTGATAATACAGCACTTGTAAAATCTCACCTTTGTGGATGACATTCGCAGATAATGTGAAACTGAATTACTGAATCCATGAATTGTATTTAACATAAAATTTCACTGACATGTGGCACTAATCTCCAGTCATTCTTGATGGGCATTTCTGCAGTGGAAAATGTACACTGTGGTCAGCTGGGTTGCCCATTTCGTAGCGTTAGCACGTTAGCCGGGAGCAAGACGTGCTCATTACTGCATTTGCAGAAATCTTTATTATTCCGACTGTAATTACACAGCCTAGCATGTGGCAAATTTCTCGACCAATGATTAGTCTCTGAAGAGCGTGGCCGAATGCGTGCTAACACGCTAATGCTCTGTGCAGCAGCACTGCAAATTTTCCCACCGTGCATCAGCACAGAGCGAAAAGCACCGTGCCATGCTTTGGTGCTGAACTAAAATGGTTGTGTCTTTTTCATGCATGAAAACAGACTTCAAAGGTCAGGGATTTATTTTTGGTTTGAAGGCCACGAATAAAAAAAACAATAGGTACTGAGTTAGGGAACGTGAATTGGAAATTCCATGGACTTCATTACCACTGAACGTGTAACTAAATGCAAGTTAATAGCCACAAGTCAGGTGGGCTGTGATGAGCAGAGTACTTTCTAATCATCATCTGCGGTTTATATGTTCCCTCTTAGTGGCACAGTACCTAGCGTGATGCCACATGAATCATCTGGGAAAACAGGTTCGTTTTGCTTGCCTGTATTTTGGAGCGTACGGTTTTGTCTGTAACACCAGACTGATGTTTCCACCACAAAGTTGTGTCCTCCCCAGCTTCATTACATTTCCCACTCTACTGGCAGCCCTGCCAACCTCGCCCCTCGTTGCGCCATCTTCACTTACTCACAAATAAGTTTGGTAAGTTTGCCAAACGATGACTCAATAAGCAATGACATTGGTCTGTGTCGTTTTTCTTAGTTGCGTTTTGGGTTTCTGGACATGTTTGGGCTTCTTTTGGCAGATTGCTTTTTTCTCAGTCTCGAAACGGTTTCACATGAAAGCCACGTTACATTCCAAAATCCTTTGTTCCCCACTCCTGTTGCACTACGTTTGATCTTTCACATTTTGCTTGAGGCATTCTGGTATAACAAAGGTGTTCTTATCAATTCTGCTAATGCTTAGCCCTCCCGTTCTTAATTTAATTAGAGAATTCCAGCCATATATGGTTACTTCTGTGTTGGCTAAACACGGCAATACTACGAGAATCGAAAACTTTGTGGAGAAAAGATTTTGTCTCATGCAAGGGGTGGGAAGAAGTTAGGAAGCTGCAGCTCAGACTGAAGCAAGAGGTGAGCTTGGTAAGCCCACGCTGGAACCTCCGTGTTGACTGGGGACCAGCAAATACTGGTAATGCTGGTGATGAGGGAAGGGAGAAGGAAACCAAGGTGTCCATGGTGAGATGTCTGAGTCGCATGTCTGTAAACAGACTCATGACAACTGGGGCATTAGGGCAGACTGGATTCCAGTGGGATTTATCTGTGCTGAGCCCAGAGAGGGATTAAATGATTGGTTCTAATGATCGGTTCTAACGATGGGTTCTAGTGATTGGTTCCAATGATCAGTTATTTCTTTGTGGCCTTTGTTTCTTTCCCCTGCAAAACCCCTCTAAACAGCACTTGGATTTTTTTTTTTTTTTTGCTGTGCTTTATTTAAAATTTCATTCAGCTGCTTTGCAGCCAGTCATAACTATAACATACTTGATCCGTACGTTGGAAGCCTCTCGGAATGGGCTTTGCTGAGTACTTCCAAGGTTGTTCTTTATCCTTTGAGGCTAAGAAGTTACTCAGAGCAGTGTGTTTATGTCACAGCTTCCTCAGGAGCTCAGCTGAGAAAATGATATTACCCTTCATCTTCAACAGTGTTTGCCCAGATTAGTGTCGCAGTGCGCCTATCCGAGGAAGTACAGGGCAGGAGCCAGGGGACATCTTGGATGGAAACACCAGTCCGTTGCAGGCCGCTGAAGAATTTTACATTAAACAAAATTACTGTATGCAAAGTAGTTCAGTTATCGCTATAAATTTTATAAAGTAATTAATTCATGTCATTTTGTATGAGTGCCAATTAATCATCCTTGAATTTGTCTGTCTTTTATTTACACAAACATGCCCATGTTTCTGTGTTCAGTGAGTATACTGTACATGACACCGAGGTCAGGGATTGGCCATGACTTACCAGGCTTAAGCAATTCAAAAGCGGGGAAAAAAATGACTGTCAGCAGGGTTAACCTGGAGAATCCCAGGGACCATCGACACTAGGTGGTGTCCCATTGCCTTACAAAGCATCTGTTTTTTGTTCAGTTTTAGCTTGAATTGCCTGGTTGGTGAGCTCTTCCTAGACAACCTGTCTCTGCACGACCAGACACTCCCTATAGAGTCCGCCCAGATGGGAGCTGGCTATGACTAATTGAGGTCAGCTACTGGGGCAGTAGCCCCTGGGAGGTGAAGGCACAGCCAGCTGACCCGTGCCACTCACACACATACACCAAGCACCCAAAATAGTTTCTCAGTTACTGCAGCTGGGTCCAACTTATTCAGTGCATTTCATTTAACAGATAAGTGTATGGAGAAGGGATGAAGTTTCATTCTCATTTTTAATGTCAGTTACTTTCACAATTAGGTAAACACCGTAAATTTAACAATAAATCCCATTTCACACTCCTTTTGCACATCTGTTTTTTGTGTGCGTTTATGCCTCAAACCTTTGCTTAGGGTGGCTGTCATACAGAACTCTGGAGTGACACACCCAGAGCATTTCCTCTGTCCGAACGTGACAAAGTTAAGTTCAGTCAAAACTTCAGAATCCCCAACGTCACATGTCCAGCGTGGGAACCGTCCGCGAGAGCACCAATGAATCGTCAGCTCAACAAATGTGAAAAGCAGGTTGTGTGTGTGTGTGTGTGTGTGTGCGTGTGTGTGTCGGCCTGATTTGTACGTGTGTCGCTGCTCACCCAAACTGCTGTTGTTACACTCATCTGACTTGGTGTCAGAAAGCATGAAATTTCACCTGGTGATGCAACCGAGCTCACCAGAAACAGTGAGCTGTCTTCACTATGCATGAAAATAGGTCAGTACACACCGCACACAAGCCTTGTGTTATTTTTTCCTATCAGCATCTCATGAGGCACAAATACAAACATCGCACAATACAGCAAAGCTCATGTGAACGTTTGTATGACTTTTTACTAAGGAATAATAAGGTAAATTTAGCTGTCATTCAGTAATCTCAAGAAAAAAAAACTTGAGTCATGAGGTGAAACATACTGAGAATCTTTCTTATGACAAACCCTTGTAATGTGTTTGAAGGTGAAATCCTGTTAAAGCGAATTTTCGAAGGAGCCGTGGAGAAACTGCAGCCTTCTGCACTGACACGATGTCGCTTTCCAGGTGAACGGTTCCCCGTTTCCACACACTGACGTGGGCAATGCTGTCCCCCCGCATTGGCGTCATGTGCTGCAGGCAGGACAGCCTGGAGAAAGAATGGCAGGGAGGAGGAGGAGGAGGAGGAGGAGATGGGGATACTACGGGCAGCGGCGGCTAGCAAAGAATTTTCTAGCACATATGAGCAGGCCATGCCAGACCAAACAAAACAGGAAAGATAAAATATTAATCAAAAAGGCGCTCTTGTGTATTGGCATTTTTCCAAACGCCAAATGAGGAAGAAACATATGCAAAAAGTCGCCTAAATTTATACCTTACTTAGAACTGCAGAATTTTGAAAGCTATTCTGGCTACTAAAATATAGATAACCTCCTCTAAAATAGAAGGGTAATTTATACATCTCAGAGCTCGTTTGAAACAAGGTGTAACAGTATGTGATGTATTGCCCAGAGAAACCGTCTTCCTTGGATACAATGCTTTTCAGCAGCCACTTATCCTGAACGTATCCCAAGAGCCATAGGGTGCGGAATGCAGAACAGCACCGTAGCGTGGTCTTAGGGCCCGCAGGTAAACATCGGTTTGGAGCAGAAGCGATTAGCAAGGCTGCGGAACAGCACCGTAGCGTGGTCTTAGGGCCCGCAGGTAAACATCGGTTTGGAGCAGAAGTGATTAGCAAGCAGATTCACTTCCTGTTTGCCTCCTCCTTAGAATCAATTGTGGACAAACAAATGCAGGGCAACATTATTGACATACCTCACTCATATGAATCTACTGAATGACCAGGTTATCCCATCAATCGATTTTTTTCTTCCCTGACAGCACAGGCGTATTCCAGGACAAAGATGCCAAGATTCTTCAGGCTCAAATTGTGAAAGAGTGGTTCAGGGAGCATGAAGAATCATTTTCACACATGAACTGG
>JAACJT020001268.1:0-15746 GCA_009936485.2 Gymnarchus niloticus | reverse complement strand
TCAATGGTAAAATTACTAACATCAGAAAGATAATCCAAAGTAGTACCACTGCCACAGATTACTGCCAGAATCTGCTTAGTTATTCAATCAACAAATTAACTAAATTATTAGATGATTGGGTTTATATAGGCTCGACAGGCCCGTGCATGATTACTGTCAGCCCTGTTAAAACTAAAAACCAATTAAACAGTACCTTTTCCTGAAATGTAAATTAGGTCAAGAGGTTTCAACATGCAGTACACTATACTACAAACAAAAGAAATTCTGAAACTGATGAGAAAGAAAATTATTGAAATGCAATCTGAAAAGGGTTACCAAGCTATTTAAAAGACCCATAAAGAAAGAAGCCATAAGTGAGAGCCATTACCTCTAAATGGAGAAAACTTGGAATAGCAGTGAATCTTCTACAGGAGTGGCTGGCCTACCAAATATCCTCTAAAAGCACATCAATGACTCATCCAGGAAGTCACAAAAGAATGCAGACTTCTGTAAACATCTAAGTAACTGCAGACCTAACCTCAGATAAGGTCATGATTCCACAATTACAAAGAAACTAAGCAAGAAAAGTATTCATGGAAGATCTGCAAGGTAAAAGCCATTACTAAGCAAGAGGAACATTAAAGTTTGCCTGACGTTTGCCAAAAACACCTTGATTACCCGCAAGCATTTTGGTGTAATGTTCTGTGGACTGGTGAATCGAAAGTGCAAGTTTTTTGAAGGCACGAGTCCTGTTACATCAGGTGTAAAGTTAATACAGTATTCGACAATATGCCAGCAGTTAACATGTTGATGGTAGTGTGACGGTGTGGGATGCTTTTCTGCATCAGGGTTGGGAAGACTTTTTGATACTTGCATGGCATGGATACCCTAGGTTCACATCCCCACAGCAGGAAGAGCTGGCTTTCATGCAGGCATTATCCCAAGAACGGCTACGCCAGCCCGTCCACTTGCAGAAGCTAGCCACACTGGCCCAGACACTAGAGCAAACAGAGGAAGCGGAGGAAATCCTCGTCGTACCACACCGCCCACTCCAGAGCCATGCCTGCGCTGCTGAGTGTACAAAAGGGGAGAGAGAGAAAGCGAGAGATAAATGGAGGAGCCCGTGAGAGCTGCATGCAAGGAAACAGAGCAGAGGAGATGCCGCCAGCATCAGTTGCTGTGCATCTTGCCCACAACTGCCCCACCCAGGCTCCACGTCATTGCTCCACCCCGCAGTTGGGAAACTACCTGTGGGTGATGCTGTGAGGGGGGCGTCACCTGAGCCACATCCCAAAGAACTCCCTGCACTGACACACCGGGTGGGCCAGTTTGACGAAGACAGCGGTCTGTTCATTGACTGCCTGGTAGAAAACACCCCATACCGAGCTCTGGTGGACACGGGGTCCACCATAACCTTCATGCACCCTGGAGTCCTTCTGGGTACAAAGCGGGCAACCCCACCTGGCTGGCATGAGACAGAGGTCCGCCCGATGTCTGTGACTGGCGTCAGCACTCAGATGAGGGAGAAGAGATGGCTGCACGTCACACTGGCAAAGAGCACAGTGGAACGAGAGGTCTGGCTCACCGACATCAGTGACCCTGCATCATTGTTCTGGATCTGCTGTCTGGTGTGGGGGCTGTCATCAATGTGCTGGGGGCAACCCTTCACCTCGGTGTAGAGGTGGTAGCTCTCTGATGGGGCAGTGAAGCCATAACATCAGTGCAGAGGAAGAAAAGCCAGCAAGAGTCACTGGTGTGCTAAGGGAGAGGAACCATCTGCATCACCCAGAAGGAAGGCAGCTCCACATCAAACAAGGTGCCCAGACCTCACAGTGGCAGCATAGCAGCAGCACCGTCCCCTGAAACCATGCCAGCTGTGCATGAGTTGTGGCAGCGGAGCAGACAGCATCTGACAGTGGAGCAGCTGAGAGAGCTGAAGGTACTTCTGGATTAACACCAGGAACTCTTTGCCACCAGGGACGATGAGTGCCGCCCCAGCTCCCTCGTGCAATACCATATCAACGCAGGGGATGCCCCGCCCATCCGTCTGCGACTACACCAGTTGGCCCTGCCAAAGAGGGAAGCAGTGGAGCAGTGGATCCACGAGATGGCAGCAGCGGGAGTGATTGAGCCATCCGACAGTCCGTGAGCAACACCGGCAGTCCTCGTGAAGAAGAAGGATGGCTCCAGGTGTTTCTGCGTGAACTACTAGCGTCTGAATGCTGTGACCCTGAAGGACTCATACCCGCTGTCTGGATTGATGACGTGCTGGACTGTATCACGGGGTCGACGTGGTTCAGCTCCCTAGACTTCCAGAGTGGCTACTGGCAGGTCGAACTGGCCCCGAATGCTCGCCCCAAGACCGTGTTTACTATCGGTCAGGGGCTGTGGCACTTCCCGGTTCTTCCTTTTGGGCTTTGTAACGGGCCAGCCACCATTGAGAGTTAAATGGAGCACGTCCTGGCCAACGTCCCCCATAGCCAGTGCATTGTCTACTGCAATGACCTGCTTATCCATGTTGCTGATTTTGCTGGGGACTGTGGAACCTTTCAGTGGTGTTTGCGGTGATCCGTCAGGCAGGGCTGTGGCTGAACCCCTGGAAGTGCTCCCTCTTCCAGCGCAAGATGGAATTCCAGGGCTATGTCATCAGCAGAGAAGGTGTGGCTGCAGACCCCAACAAGATTATGACAGTGAGGAATTAGCTGCACCCTCAGTCTGTGCCGGAGCTGCGCAGCTTCCTGGGACTTGCCTTGTATTACAGAAGTTTCATTAAGGATTTCGCCAGCATTGCCAAACTGCTCCACCAGCTCACTGAAAAGAGGAACGGCTTTGTTATGGAAGGATGCCTGCACTGCAGCTTTCAACCGAATCCAGACTGCGCTTGCTAATGTTCTGGTGCTGGCGTGTCCAGATCCACAAATCTCCTTTATTGTGGTCACTGACGCCAGCAACAAAGGTCTGGGAGCTGTGCTGTCCCAAGCAGGACTTCAAGGGGAACGAATGCTTGCATTTTACAGCCAAACTCTAAGCCAGCCAGAGCGCAACTACTATGTAACATGCCGGGAGCTGTTGGCTGTAGTGCAGGCATGTATAAACACTTCCACCTGTACCTTTGTGGACGGAGGTTCCAGTTGTTGACAGATCATGCTTCCTTGACCTGGCTGCTGGGGTTCCACAATTTGGAAGGGCAGCTGGCCCGCTGGGTGGAGGACTGGATGTGCTGGTGTAGGACGACTTTGAGGTGCAATACTGTCCCGGGAGGCTGCATAGCAATGTCATCGCTCTCTCCTGATGACTCTGTGCAGCAATCAACTGCTGCCATTGCTGCAAAGCAAAGGAGTGTGAGTAGCACTCCACGGTGGTGGCTACAGCCCGGATGATGGCAGACGGCGGGTATGTCAGGGACTTTGATAGCCAGCAGCTCATTGCAGAGCAGCAGAATGATCTGGTGCTGACCAGGGTGCAAGAGTGGCTGCGTGCGGGCAGATGGCCAGAGTGGGGGGAGTTCTCTGCCAGGGACCAAGAGATAAGGCACTCCATTCACAGTGGGACACCCTGAAGAAGCACAACGAGTTGCTGTATTGGCACTGATGAACACTGGACGGCAAGAGGGATCTCCTGCAGCTGCTCGTGCCACAGAGGCTGCGACCCACAGTGCTGAGGTTAGTGCATGGTTTTGTGGGGGCAGGACACTTTGGGGTGGCAAAGACTCTGGGGAAGCTGCAGAGGCGGTTCTACTGGCCTGAGTGTAGGCAAGACACAGAGCTTTATGTGCATGTCTGTGATGCCTGCACTGCCCGAAAGGGCCAAAGTCAGCAGTCACGGGCTCCCCCGCAGCTGTACCTGGTGGGTGCCCCCATGGAGAGGGTGGGGTGGATATCCTAGGCCCTTTTTCCCCCAGCAACACTGGGAACCACTATGTACTCATGGCTATAGACTACTTTACAAAGTGGCCTGAGGCGTACGCTTTTCCCGACCAGAGTGCTGCTACCATGGTGGAGAAGCTGGTGGTGGAGTTCTTCTGCCATTTTGGGGCACTGGAGGAGCTCCACAGTGACCATGGGAGGAACTTTGAGTCGCAGGTGCTCAGTGAGGTGTGCAAGCGGCTGGGGGTCATGCAGACACGCACTACCCCCCTCCACCCACAAAGAGACGGACGGCTGGAGCATTTCCATTGCACCCTTGCTGCACAACTAGCCATCTTTGTGTCCGAGCACCAACATGACTGTGACATGTACCTTCCCCTGGTCCTGTGGGCATATCAAACAGCTCTGAGGGAAAGAGCATTGGGTGTACACCAGCTGCCCTCATGTTCGGCCAGGAGCTTTGGAACTCGATGGACCTGGTATTTGGTTGACCCCTGGAGTCGGACCTGCTGACAACACCGGACCTGGAGTTCCTGTGCTGACTCTAGGAGCATCTGCAGATGGTGCACGACCTGGCCAGGCAACACCAGGGTGCAGCAACGGGTCGGCAGAAGAGGGCATATGACACCTGCTGCCGAGGCTTCTCTTCTGGGGACTCAATGTGGGTGTACTGCCCTTCGGGGTCGGTCGGTCGCCCAAGTTGGACAGCTGCTGGAAGGGGCCAGAAGAGGTGTTGGAACGCCTCTCAGAAGTGGTTTACCGAGTGTGGATGCGAGGCGGGCGCCGGATTGTGATGTTGCATCAGGACCGCCTGGCTCCGTAGCAGCCTGTGACACCACCAGGACAGCCTTCACCAGGGGAAGTGGTGAGCACCCCGGTGGATGGGACTCCCACAGACTCTGGGGGGGGGTTCTGTGGCTCGGAGGCCGCAGCGGCATTGGCACCGCCTGTGACACTTGGGTGATTTTGTGGTAGGGTTGCCGGGACAGTTAACCCCTTAAGAGGGGGGTAGTGTGGCGGCATGAGCCGGGATACGCCCCAGCATGCACTGTGGTTGTTGTATGTAGTTGTTCTACCTGTTTAAATGTGTTGTAAATAGCATTGTGCATTGTGTGTTTGTGTATACACTGTGTGTTTAATGTTATCGTGTATGTGTTTGGGGGCTAGCAAGGCTAGCCCCTGGGTTGCACAGTGTTTGGTTGGTGGTGGTTGAAGTGGTTAATAAACATCTGTTGTGTTGAATGCTTCGTACACGTGGTGATTACTATGCAGCATAGCACCACTGCTACAGTCCATTTATATGCCTAATAATTTATACTGTATGTTATTTCTAATAAAAGTATTTGTGTAATTCATTTTGTTTGTCAGACTGTCTATGTAATCTACCAAACTACACCAATAACAAAAAGCCAAAAATTATATCTGAAGACACACTTGACCAATGATGAGGAGTTTTAGAGGAGGGGCAAGACATTGTGCTACCAATCCAAGTTAAGACTTTTGACCAATTGAAAGGATACATGTTGGCCCAAGGTGTGAAATGCAAATGTTCCCTAGAAAGCACCCAGGAGATTATTTACCATGGCAAAGTATCACTGCATGAAAATGGGGCATATCCAGACTGGAATACTCCTGGATACTCACCAGATAATTGGATGAATCTGGGGAGTTATGTGGACTGGAATACTCCTGGTATACAGCAGGCCCCCAATCCTGGTACATATGCGGGAGTATTCCAGTCTGTGTAACAAAACATAAACTCCCCGGATACATCCGATTATCTGTTGAGTATCCTGGAGTATTCCAGTCCGGATACACCTCTTCACATATTATTGGCATCCCTTGTTAAGATTAGTAAAAATCAACTCAAAAAAGCACAATTTAAATGGGAAACATGCTTCAGTTACAGTGTGTTTACAATAACTTCCAGGGGTAACAATAATTGTGGCACGTGTTTTTGTTGAAAATAATTATTTCTTGGTGTTTTTCTCTTAATACATTTATTTCAGTTAAGGTTGGATTTTTCTCATTTTTTCAGTGTGACATGAAGCTACTTCAACAAAGGGTAGATTTTTTAAAATCTTTTTTACTAATCTTTACAGGGAGTGCCAGAGGGTACTGTAAATACCCTCACTGATCACTTTAATAGGAACACCTGCAAATATCTAATCATCTAATCATATGCAGCCAATCCTGTGTCATGGTTGTTGGTACCAGAAGGGGTGGTTTGAGTATTTCAGAAACTGTTAACCTCCTGGGATTTTTGTGCAAAATAATCTCTTGAGTTTACATAAAATGGTTTAGAAAAACAAAAACATCCAGTGAAAGGCAGTTCTGTCAGCAGAAATACCTTGTTGATAGAGGAGAACGGTCAAACTGGTTTGAGCTGACAGGAAGTCTACAGTAACTAAAATAGCCAATTTTAAAAGCATTGTTGAGCAGAAAAGTATCTTTAAATGCGCAACACATCAAACCTTGAGTAGGACGGTCTATAACAGAAGTCCATATTGGATTCCACTATAGTCAGCTAAGAACAGGAAACTGAGGTTAATTGGGGAACAAACTCACTGTAACTGATCAGCTGAAAATTTGGAAAAACATCACCTGGCCAAATGACTCTTGATTTCTGCTGTAAATCTCTAATGAATCTTTCCGACACATCTTTGAGAGTAAAATGGGGTCCATGATGCATCACTTGTCCCTTGTGCCACCAGAGGGTACCCCTGTACAATTATTGGTCTGATGTCATTCACCTGTTTCCCACTTCCATTTCACTCATCTGCACATTATATCCTGGGTGCTCAGCATTACTCAATAAGGTCCTGGGGCAACTTCAGTGTTTGAGTTATTAAACCTCCCTGTGACTCACCATCAATGCTTCTTGACTTCCAGCTATCTGCCTTCAGGTGTGTACTCTGATTCTCTAACTGCCTCTCCCTGCCCCTTGTTCCACACAGCACCCTGTAATAAAATCGCCTTAGTCTACATCTGTGTTCTGTCAAATCTGCAAACGGATCCGCTTCTCAACCTGACAATCCTACACAGTATTAGAAGGGCATTCCTTATAAAGTGGCCGCTGAGTGTCCATACTCTTGTGCACACAGAGACAACTATTTTAGTGAATATGTCCACTGTTGCATATTAACAGTGCTATAAAAATATAAAGGATCATAAAATATTTAAATTATTTCCTAGGGCAAGTAACTATTATTAAAGACAAATATCTCAAATACAACTCAAAATTTATTTTATTCGATGTAACTGGCTCTTGAGATTTCTAATCACTAACTAAATTCTGTAATCATAAACTGAAAGTACTGTATATACAATGGATTTCATCGGCTCAAGTTATAGGATTATCACTGAAGCTGTGGCAAAACACATGAAGCAGGTGACATTTTTTATGGAAAATGGACCAACCAACATTCTGAAATTGTGTAATGGCTCTGATTTAAAGCCGACATGCAGTATATGGACATGGAAACCGACCCCTTTCCATGTCCTATGCTAAGTTGTAGATTCCAAACAACATGATGTTCCTCCCCTCCATACCACACACACATCCATCAGAATCCGCCCATTTCTTCTTTTCTTCTAAGGATTAAAGCAATAAAAATGTGTAGTACCAGTGCTTCATTTAGGGAAATATGTTTCTTCTTATGCAGGGATTATGGTGAAGATTTTCATGTTCATTAGTGTATTTTGGCAGGATGACATGAGAAACTGTAAATAAGATATTTCAGCGAGCTGTGTTGAAATGGGCTTTGGTGAGAGCTTCCAGCCGTCGCTTTAGAAGGTTGTGACCCGGGAGCATTCGCTGAGCAGGGCTGCTAAATTATTCAGCCAGCACATTGTTCCTGTGATCTCTGGGGAGGTCCAGGTGCTGATCACTGGAAGCTGATTGACTGACATTTGCACATTAAAATGGGCTTAGTGATTCCCCATACAACATCACTATTTAAGAAAAGCAGTGGAAGGATCCCTCTGCAGACCTCAGGTTATGGTCAGGTGATTGACAGAGAATTATGACAATACAAGCAGGGCCTGCTGCTTCTGTAACTTACAAGCCTCAGATTCTCAATATCTGGTGCCCCTTCAGCATAGCCATTTAGTCCTGTGTACTGGTCAGTGGTCATTCACAACTAAGAAGCTGTAGTGACATATTGCTCTCTATTTGATTGAATAACTCATTACAGCAAATTCATGGTTTGGCTGATAATACTACTGAAATTTCACATTCTTGAACAAGTTCCGGAGGGTGTACAACCACCCAGTTAAATGCTGTGAGGCGGCCTCCCATTACCTCCATCTCAGCAAGGGTCCCATTCCATGGTGGAATACTCTGTAGAGTTCTGCACTCTGGCTGTGGAGACTAGATGGAATCAGGAGGCACTCGTCACACACTTCTACCAAGACCAGACAGAGGGGAGCTGGGCAAGGACCTGGAGAGTTTAATCATTCTATCCATCCATGTCAGCAACTGCTGGGATAATGAGCAGATTCTTTCCTATAAAACAACAACAGATGCTTCGTTTTGTTATGAAAACATCCAATGGTGAGTGTCGTCTCTTCTACCTCGCTATAATCAATTTGCCATATGACCCCCCCTTATCTCACAGACACACATACACAAGTACCTATGAAGCTCTACTGAAGCCAACCTTGTGTCTCTCGCTATTGTTGTTTCATTCATATTACTTAAAGATGTGTAACTTTGTTGTGTAGCCTATGTATTTAAGCTGAAGGCTGTGTTCTATACAAAATGTTTGAATTGTTTTGATTTACTGTAAATAGGACCTATCAGGTGAATGTATAGACACATATGGTGTGTGAAAAAGACTTTAAATCTGTTAGCAGTGCTACAACTATGGCAACTATCTATAGCACCCTCACTGAATTATCAAGCACCTTTTTAGTACTGGCATGAGAAAATGTATAGCACCACCACTGCTCCTGGTGAGCTAATGGACCTAGGAAAAATCCCCCTGTCCACCAAGAATTTAAGAAATTGTTTGTGACTTTACCGTAGTTATGCTGGTCACCTGTGACTTACCTGTCCTTCCTGGCTGGGATTTGCCTTCCCCATCAGACTTCTGGTGAGCTATAACAGGGTTGTTCACTCCAACCTCAGCCTGAATATCTCACCGTCCAATGAGCTGGCCTGAAGGAGTGACTTTGATTGTGGGGCAGCTGAAAAATTTGTGAAACTGCACATGCGTCTACACATCCCGGTATAAGTCAGTGCTCGGCCCTCCTCTGCCTCTAATTCAGGTCCCACTCAAATCACGTTCAGTTTTATCTTGTGCAATCACCCCAGACTCTCCTCATCCTTTACATAGTCCTGGGCCCAGAGTCCCCAGAGAGTAAACCAAAGGCGACAGTGGCAAGGAAAAACTCCCTCAGAAGGAAGAAACCTTGGGAGGAACCAGACTCAAGGGGGAAGCCCATCCTCCTCAGGCCAGCACCGGGCAGGACAAACTAATTTATACAAATCAGAACAATAGATAAAAATAAGAACAAATCCTGTAGCAGTCAGGAGAACAACAGGGTAGTGGAGGTTGCAGTCCAGTGATCAGAGCAGGTTCGGTGGTCAGAAGGCAGCAAGCTGGTCAAACTGGACAGCTGAAGTGGAGGAAGGGCATGGTAGGCCAACAGGCAATACGAGGATCTCTTGAATACGAATCTCCAAGGGAAGCACCCCAAAGAATGGGGGCGAGGGGGAAAGAGAATGTGTGTGAGTAGAGCAGTGAATTAAGGTGGCGAAATAATGCGGAATAAAATAGCAAACAAAACAGCTAGGGCCCCGGCATGTCTATATATGGCAGTATAACTATGAGGGAGAGACTAATAGGGACAACAGGCAATCCATGAACACCAGCACTCCAACATCACACAGTACATGTGAAGCAGAAGTGACAGCACTGACCGAACAGTTCATTCAAAGTCAATGGCACTGATCCCCACCCAGCTCTACACCTCAGTCTATAGTTGGGGAGTGAGTAGCTTCCTAAGGTCTCTGTAAGCTAGATTGAAGAGGTGCATTTTAAGCTTAGACTTAAAGATGGAGAGTGAGCCAGATTCCCGCACTGCTGCTGGGAGACCATTCCACAGCTGCGGAGCTCTGTAAGAGAATGCTCTGCAGCCCAACGTAGCTTTTTTCACTCTTGGACCTAATAAGTAACCTGCCTCCTGACAGCGAAGAAAACGGGGGGTGAGGAGGAATAAGGAACCAAAAGATAACACAAGTATTCCGGAGCCAAACCATGTAACGCCTTATAGGAAAGTAATAGTATGCATGTATAACCTTTGAGTGAGATGTGTCCTGCCAAGCTCTTCACTCCATTAACCAGCCCTAGGAGCTTCCTGTTGACACCCCAGAAAGGACTGACCTTTCTGTGCTTCTGCACAGTATTGTCACCTCTGTAGGTGCTTCAGCAAGTGAAGGCTACCTTGTAGCCCTGCCACCAAACTTACAACTGTGCCATTCACCTCCTGGCTACAACTACTTGGCTGTACTTCCTTTCTGAACCAGAAGAGATGGCTACGGAAGAATACATCTCTGAAAACCTGCACAGTGGGAATATCTGGCCATTGTTCACAGGCTGGAACTGCAGGCTTCTTCTTTGTGAAAATTAAGGACAGCAGTCTCTATAGTTGCATCGACTACCGAGGACTAAACATCACCATCAAGAACCATTATCCAGATCCCCTAATGACCACTGCCATGAAGATGCTTCAGGGCAGCAATATCTTTTCCAGACTAAACCTCCACAGCATGTATAACCTAGTCTGGATCAAGGAAAGCAATGAATAGAAGATGGCTTTTATGTACCACTGTTTTTTGTGTGCCTGTGTCTTGGTATATTTGTCATTCCAGATCCATCTTCCTTTTCATCTGTTCATCTGCTCTGTGTCTTTCTCATTCTAGTCCATAGCGTCTAGCTCCACTACCATCCCTAAGATACATCAGCCTACAAAAGACACTTGACTGAACACTATGACAGCACTCTTTGCTCTGACTCAGCTTGCCTTCACTTTTTGGTTGCAACTGTGATTGATATGATTGTGACTCTGGTTTGTTGTGTTGACTTTACAATTTTTTGCTATTCGACTTGTGTTGTTTTGACTTTGGTCACCGCTAAAGACATTCAGCCATTTTGTATTGTATTCATTTTCCTATTTTATACTATATTCCTGTTGCTCCAGTTTTCTTTCTTCATTACATCAGTACTATTCTGTTACACCTCAACTCTAGACTAGGGACATAACACAGCATTCATCACACCCTGCAGCCATAATGAATAACAAGTTATCCCATTCAGTTTATCTGACAGTCCCCTCATCTTCCAGTTGTGCATAAGTGATGTTCTACTACTTTACTTTTTTTCGGCTGCTCCCTTCAGGGGTTGCCACAGCAGATCCTGTCCTCTGCGTTTTGCTCTGTCACCCCAACCACCTGCATGTCCTCTTTCACCACATCCTAAACCTCCTCTTTGGCCTTCCTCTTTTTTTCTTGCCTGGCAGTTCCATCCTCAGAATCCTTCTCCCAATATACCCAGTATCTGTCCTCTGTACATGTCCAAACCAACGCAATCTTGCATCTCTGGCTTTGTCTCCAAACCGTCCAATCTGAGCTGACCCTCTAATATATTCATTCCTAATCCTGTCCATCCTTGTCACACCCAATGCGAATCTTAACATCGTTAACTCTGCCACCTCCAGCTCTGCCTCCTGTCTTTTTGTCAGTGCCACCGGCTCCAGCCCATATAACATAGCTGGTCTCACTACCATCTTGTAGATCCCTATAGGCTTGGTCGCCAACCTTCTCACCCAGCTCACCTGCACCTTGTGCCACTTCCACTGGGGACCTGAGATGGAGGGGTTCTTCAATTAACTAGGTGGGGAACAGTATCATTGTCTTTGGATGATCTGTTCTGTCAGTGTTTTCACTCTTGTTTCACATGCAGTTATGTTTTGATACCTGTGTTCCCACCTGGCTCACCCTCTGTTATAGTGTACACCGAGGGTAGGTCCCACTTGCAGAGACTGAAACAAGACAGAGGCAGGGTCAATGGGAAAAACAATGAAGAATTTGCCGGAGTATCACAAGGAGATAAGGAGCCAGGGACAAACAAAAACAGAACATGGGAATGCAAGAATATGAGGTTAATTGGAACAGGGTGAAATTAGACTTCAGGGAGAACAAGACTGGAGTAGGAACCCAGGACAGGTGTGCAAGGGAAGGTGAAGTGAAAGAACTCCCTTTACAATGACCAGCTTCCACCCATTTGGGACTGGTCAGGCTGATCATGTTAGAATTCAGTAACGAGGAAACAGTCAAAAATTAAGAGAGCTGGAAACCAGGATTGCTTCTGCCATAGTCCTTCAAGTCTACAAGGTACTCCCAGCCTTGACGTCCATAGATGATGAGATAGAGATGGGATATATGGAAGGTGGGGTTCACTCAGAGCGTAGGGCAAAGGGCCAGATGATAGGTGATGGGGTTGATGTGGTGTGTGAACCAGGAACTGAGAGGAGAGTTCAGAGGGTCACTGCCATCTGAAAAGGGCAGGTCCCAGATGTACAACATAACCTGATGCCCAGAGTGGAACAGCTGTGCAGGGTGGCAGCGATGGTTAGCCTGTTGATCATAGCCCAGCACCAGGATCACTAACAAGAAGCATGAGATTTCTTTTCATTATTTTGCTGATGATATACAAATTCATTTGCCATTAAAAACAAAATGTAAAGATTCACTGCGGCCCCGTTGGACTGCTTAAAAGACATTAAAACCTGGATGGACTTAAAGTTTCTTAATCTTAATGAAAATAAGACTGAAATCATTATGTTTGGATGATCTGACCTTGATGGCACTGTTGGCCATTTGGCTTCATATAATCAATCTTTCGTTAAAAACCTTTGTGTGATTTTTGATAGCTCCCTTAAGTTTGATAAACAGATCAGCTCAGTTGTCAAAACTAGTATTTTTTCATTTGAGACTTTTAGCTAAGGTAAGGGTTTATCTTGCCCAAAGATTTTGAAAAAGTTATTCATGCTTTTATTTCCTCTTGGCTAGACTATTGCAACTCTTTGTATGTGGGTATGTCTCTTTGATGTCTGTAGTTAGTATAAAATGTGGTTGCTTGTTATATGGTCTTATTAATTTGTCTGTACAGCACTTTGGTCAACTTCTGTTGTTTTAAATATAACTTACAAATAAACTTCATAAATAAACAAATAAAATAATAATAAATAAAATAAACAAATAAACCCAGACCTGGACAGTATTGCACAATGGCCTGCTCAGAAGGTGTGTTGACTGTGGGCTGCTCTGCAGAGAATGGGGAGGTGAGAAACCATAGAAACTTAAAGAGGGACACACCAATGGCTGAGGACTGGTGGGTCTTATGATATAGTTCAGCCCACAACAGGTAATGGCTGTAGGTTTGAGGGTTGGGGGTGGGGAAGCAGTCGAGGAACAGTATGATCTGCTACTTGGCCCACTCCATCTGACCATTGATCCAGAGCTCAGACTGACCTTGGTTTGAAGAAGGTGCAAAACATATGCCAGAAGCATGAGATGAACAGTAGTCCCTGATTTATCACTATGTCAGACAGAAACCCATGGATCTACACAACATACTATAGGACAAGTTCTGCTGTCATGGGGGCTGAAGGGCATTTGGGCAAACGGACAAAATATTCTGCTTTTGAGAAGCAGTTGATGATTCTCAGGATAACAGTGTTTCCTTGGGATTTTGGGAGACAAGCGACAAAGTCCAAAACCAGGTGGTACTAGGGATGCTGGGACTCTAAAAGGGGGCAAAGTTCCCCGGAAGTAGAGACATTGTCAGGCTTATTCCAGGCACATGTCAAGCGGGCAGCTGCAAAGCACTGGACAGCTGAGGGGAGTTGGGGTCACTGGAGGAGTCTTGTGGTGTTTGGCCAGGACTGAGGTGTGGATGCGCTGTAGGGTCTCTGTGCAGAAATAGTTGGGTACCTACATTTTCCGAGGGGGCGTTGTAGCTAGGCTAAGCTTGGTGTGTTGTACCCAGGTGACACACATCTTCACATCCCACAGGAGCTGTGCTATGATTCCTACCAGCAGAAGAATTGGCAGGAGGTGGTGATTGGAGCATCAGGCATGAACTGCCAGGACAGCGAATTGAGCTTCATGATCTTAGTATGAAGGGGTGAAATTATGAAATTATAGCTGTTGAAAAGCAATGCCCACCTGACCTGGCATGGGTTAAGTTGCTTAGTGTTCTTGATTGTGAGCAGATTTTAATAGTCTCTTCAAACATGGAAATACTGATCAGCACAGTTTACCGGGGGGCATCACGTATTTCTTCCGATTAAAAGTGGAAAAGAGGCAACCCTAAGTTACAGATGGAGTTCATGCAGCTTCACCTGAGCAGAGGACTATATCTGAGGTGAAAAAAGATTTCATGTCAAAGTCAGCCAAGAAGCGTGTATAAGTGGGACTTTACTTTGTCCTCCCTCAATTGCAGAAAAAAGCAGTCGTCTAGCTTAGATGATTGCATCTGTACATTGAATCTGTACATGACAGCAAATACACACATGTCTACTTGAACGTGATTTATGATTAGTGTGATGGAAAAATACCATCTCTTGTTTATTATAAAATAGTCCAGAACTTATCAGATTAACTGATTATCGGGTGAAGGCCAAAGCTTGCATTCTTGTGTGCATCAAAGGGGTAAAGAAGTGCCTTAAAAGATAACGTGTTGCAAGAGCCAGGTGGGAGAAGATAGGTCCCCACACTGTTAAGCTAGCGAAATAATTAAGCAACGGTTGCACAACAACAAACAAGGGCCCCTCTGTGGTTGTGCAAGTAGGAAGCAGGTGCTAAGAGGGTGATCTGATATTGAACCAATAGAAAACAAGTATCTGGTGACGTAGAACTCGTCAGTACCGTGATATAAGGCAGTATGCAGCAGCAGCATGTTTAGAGAGAACGGTGCGGAACTGTTAAGCTTGGCAACGTTGTCTCTCCAAGCGCTTGTGTGTATTACCTCAATAAACCTGAATTATATAACCAGCAATATGATCTTTGAGTCCTCATATAGAATTTCTATCACATTAGTCACGTTTAGATCACATGGGAACACATAAGGAGTGGTATTCAGTTTAGTTTGAGAACTGCTTTTGAGCATGTGCAGTCTGTCTATTCTTCCACTTGGTGGTTGTTCATACGGTTGTGGTCAGAAGTTTACGTACACTCATCATGGGCATGAATGGCATGGAAATTTTGGGCTTTTAATGATTTCTTTAAACTGTTCTTTTTCCAGGGTAGAATTATTGTGCAGCATACGTCTTTAATGACTTTAAAAAACAACAATTTGCTACACAAGTTTGAATTTATTTTGGATGTTCTCTAATCCACACAGGGTCAGAATTATGCATACAGGTTCAAATATTTACATACATTCACTTAAATCTTTTAATAAGTTGTAGTGAAGGTTCTAAAATGTCTTTTAACTTGACAAGGCCAAGGCCTATTAACTTCTCGTTAGTGATCACGATAGACGGCAACTGGTAGTTTCTCTTTGCCAGCATAAAAAGGATTTGTTTGACAGCATTCATTGGATTGATCAATACTCAGAACAATGGGAAAGTCCAAGGAACAACCCAGGAACCAACAAAGCTCAAGCCTGCCATGAACTGGAAACTGCTGGAACACCAGTGTCACTGTCCACAGTGTAGCGAGTTTTACATCGCCATGGACTGAGAGGGTGCCAACCAAGAAAGAAGCCCCTGCTGCAAAATCGACACCTTCAAGCTCGACTGAAATTTGCAGCTACCCACATGGACAAGCCAAATGCCTTCTGGAGAAAAGTTTTATGGTCAGACGAGACAAAGTTTGAGCTATTTGGCCAC
>JAACJT020001267.1:0-15750 GCA_009936485.2 Gymnarchus niloticus | reverse complement strand
CGGCTCCCACGCCCCTCCCCCGCGACCAACGCCAGCGGGCGCGGCCCGGGGCCACGAGGGGGGGGGGGGGGGGTCACTGGCCCCAGTCATCAAAAGTCTGGTCTCTAAGTCACACACTGATCCCAGTCATCAAAAGTCTGGTCTCTAAGTCACACACTGGTCACAGTCACATACTGGCTTCAGTTACTTTTTTAAACCAGTTTGGCAATGACCTCTGACCTTTACTAGGCGAGAGGCACATCAGTGAAGCCAGCAGCTGACAACTTGTTACATCTTGATCTTACGCATCATAAGATAACTCGTATGATTATTATTTTGCTGAAGTTCTAATGAACAGGATTCAAGAGTAGCCTCATGAATAAGCCATGGCATCGACAATATGGAAGGCTCTAAAGAAAATGTGGTGGTAAATGTTCAGATCAGCCTGAGGTCTAATGCTGAAGTGTCCCTTTCTCACCTTCTGTCCTTTAGGGCCTACCACACATATAGATCCAGCGTGGCCCTGAAACGAGACAGACAGGTGTCAGTGATGTCTGTGCCGGGGCCATGAAGATTCACTACGACCGGGAGGCAGTAGCAGCCTCAGCAAGTCTCGGCCAAGGGGGGGGGACTCCTTTGAATCTCCAGATGATTGAAATTGTTTATGACCACATTATAATTCCAGCTCCGCCCAATGAGTTCAAAAAGGCAGATAAAATATCACATTGTCCCTGCCAGAGACGTAAAGGGAAAGCGCATGCCAACACATGACATAGTAGACCTGAAATACTTTACAGCTTTCATTTGGACTTCTGAGAGCCTTTGTATAATCTCAGGCTAGGAGGGCAGATCAACGGGCTTAGATCTGCTTTAATAATATGCAGAATTTCCATTTAAGGCAAGCACTGATTTGCCTAATTTCAAGTGCTTTGATATCTACTGTAATCTGCATTGCCTTCGGTGAAATTGACACCATGAGATTAACAAGAGGACTAACACTAATAGATTTGGCGACATTATATGCCCAGTTCATTATTGTTAAAATATTTGCAAATTGCTTTAAAAATCAACAGCATTTGCTCATACCTTATGTTGTGGGTATATATCTACTTACGTCTTTGCCGGGAATCCCAGGTTGGCCCTGACCACCAGACTCCCCTTTTTGGCCTTTATCCCCCTGTGTCACAGATGAAAGAGGGAGGGAGGGAGGGAGGGAGAGAGAGAGACAGAGAGAGAAATGGACAGAGATGGAGACAGGGAGAGAGAGCAATGGAGAGAGAAAGAGATGGAGACAGGGAGAGAGAGCAATGGAGAGAGAGAGAGATGGAGACAGGGAGAGAGAACAATGGAGAGAGAGAGAGATGGAGACAGGGAGAGAGAGCAATTGAGAGAGAGAGAGATGGAGACAGGGAGAGAGAGAGATGGAGAGAGAGAGAGATGGAGACAGGGAGAGAGAGAGATGGAGGCTGAGGAGGGCAGTGCTCAGGTGGCTAAATTGAATCAGCAGGTCGACCTTGGAGATGGCCAGTTTCCATGTGTGAATTCAGCCTTTTCTCAAACAAGAAAAAAACAATATCTTTAGTCCTCACCTTCATTCCTGCACTATTTTCCCAGTTACCAGGCAGGCCCTAAAATGAAAGGTAAAGTGAATTTTTAAAAAAGGCCAATCAATAAGCTAGGACTCTGTTTTGCACCTCAGTCCTCTTTGCTCCACTGGAGCAGGTCACTCCATGTGCTGATCAGAGAGGAACTGAGGCGCTGGTCGACTGGGCCCACGAGGCCAGGACGAGCTTGGAATGGCTACTCACCGGCTCCCCTCTCTCGCCCTTCTCTCCCTTTGGCCCTTCCGCACACTGAAAATGCAGACAGTCTTTAGATCCAGTCTCCCCTCGCTGGCTAATAACCACAGTCATCTCTGATTTAGACCCTCAGCCCACTGGCTTTTGTAGGTTTGCACTACCGTGTGGGGCTTTGCTACACCATCTTGCTAGGCCTTCGTTTTCTTGACTTGAACCTCCGTTATGCATGCAAGAACGTCTGGTATTAGTCCAGGTGATGCGCAACTGTCCATACTCATTGCCAAATACCAAGAACTCTTCACGTCAGGCATACCTCGAAATTCCGTGCACCGAGTCAGTGTCACGACAAACACAGGCAAGCAGCAACACATTCAGGGCAGAAGCATGCTTCCATGGCATCTCATAAAATGGCTTTCAATACATCACTCCCAACGTAATACGGTTTTACTTCATGGATACAAGGTTGGTGGAGTCTACTCACAGACCCAAGGGTTCCAGTGCCAGTGCAGTCCAAACCCTGAAATGAACAAAACAGTAAACTTTTATTAATGGCTTCCTGACATCTTGCAAGGCCAACGCATTGGAAGAAGTTACACTTCTCAGGGACTGAAGTTTGTTAGTCAAGCATGAGTCTATGAATCCTTCATTTAACTTTCTGTATTATAAATCACACAAGGAGGCCTAGCCTGGGGTGGAGAACTTCCAGTTCTTTTATAAGAATTGCTAAGTATTACACAGGCAGGCTAAAACAGTGAGCCAGCTTATTAAGATAATCAAATGCATCAGCTAACCAAATAAACCCTGTGTACGGGAAAGCCAGCCAACCTTCTGCACCCACTTGCCTCCCTTGAGAGTGACATCACCGAGCATGCTGAGATAGGACAGCTGGCATATCAGCTTGGGGTACAGGTGGGGGTGGCACACATCTTACCCGATCTCCCTTCTCTCCTTTGATGCCAGGATATCCCAAGAAACGGAGCTCATCTTGCTTGATCTGAAACACACACACGGCACACGCGCAGCTATAAAGTACACACACGTAAACACACACACACACACACAGCACTGTCCTATTTTAAAGTAACAATGATGTAGGATAAAGCCACACAGCATCTGTATGCATTTCTCAACACTCTGGACTGACTCTGAGTCACATGACCACGTTACAGTCTTTACTAGATACCAGGCGATAACTGCACTAGGAGGGAAAGATAAGCTCTGACTGAGGACAACAAAGCATGTATTATTCCAACCACAAAGATGCTGCTTGCATTTCCATGGAGCATTAACATTTATTCAGAGGCACACAAGAAGTGTTGTCCAAAATACGGCAAAACATTTTAACAATGAACGGTGAAATTCCAGAGATTTTTCTGCTTTTGGAAAATAATAGAAATGTCTGGGGCTCGGACTCATGCAAACAAATTTATCAGTGTGCACCCATGGCTTGCAACTGCAGTAATGTATACAGCCAGATTTACAGAAACTGCGAACACTTTTTGAGTAAATAAACTGAAGTTCACTGAGGATACGCATACTGTAAATGACTAAGTGAACCTCTTGCCAAAAAGTTTCCAGGTTCAGGCCCAAAGACAGGGATCCAGTCCCTCGTCAGGTCAGGGCGGTTACATAATGCACTCTGCATGGCGTGTCTCAGGAAGCCAGCTTTCATCTAGCACTTCAGCGAAATCTCCAGAACATCACGCTTGTCAGATCTCAGGTTTCAGTAAACTATGGGGCTCCAGCCAACTTTTTCATTTATTTATGGTTAAGTGTTTTGATTTATACAGCGACTTGTGCATAATAGTAAAGATCTTTTTAGCACTTACGCATGAGAAATAGCACAACAACAAGTGGGGTTGGGGGAGAACCAGGAAAATCCAGTAAGTACTTTATCAAAGAATCACTGAGACATGGAAAACAAAAACAAAATGCATCTATTAATGTCAACCCATTTTGCCAAACTAATAGAGTATTTGCCCCCAAAGCCTTTATATTGGATTGTTTACTGTGTAGGTTTTCAGTTGTGAGACACACCACTCACACACACATTTCTGTTTCTAACCTTGTGGGGACCTTCCATTCATTTCTAAGGGCCTAACCCTAATCCTAACTATGACATCCCTAACCCTTACCCAACCCTAACCTTAACCATAAGCAACCCAACAAAATACCAGACTTTTGGCCTTTTTGAGTTTTTGATTTCATTCACACATTTTTATACAATTGAGTTTTTCCTTGTGTTGGACATGACGAATGTAACGGGTTTTCATTCATCCAGAGATCACTGTGTCCATTCCACATGATAATGTACACACACACACACACACTATTTATTTTAAATTCATTGTGAAAGGCTAGATCATACTTTCGAGGGTATTTGCAATGCTTTGCTCAAAAACGAAGAACAAAAATGTATGCGTGGCCTTTAAGAGTCAAAGGCAAGGCCCTATCTTAGTTCATGAACATAGTCACCAAGGAACCTCCTACTCTGGCCTGCGGCACTTTCAAGTACGGGGAGAAAAAAAGACCCACAGTGAATAGTGGATGACAGCAGCCTACTCACAAGTTGATCCTCGTTGAGCAGAACACAGCCAGTACACTGTACGTGGTGAGGCGGGAGGGCAGATGGGCGGAGGGAGAAAAAAAGGTCACTGTATTAGTCCCCAGAAGGGAATGTAGCCTGACTTTCATTAGGATCCTCATGGAAAATTAGCCCATCCATCTATGTGGGCTATTAACCGCTGTGCTGATGAGTCAGCTTGCAACAACAGGTCAGCACATGCAGACTCCACAAAGTTGCTTATTTCAATAAGTTACTGTTAGGAGTTGCCAGCCCCAGTTACAGCAAGCTTGTAACGCTTCAAATTAATGATGAATGTAAAGCGTGTTTCTATCTGCAAGCAAAGCAGATGCCGTCGTGAAGAGGAGGGAAAAAAATAAAGCAGAAGAATCCATGACGTGTCTGATATTCATGGCAACATTTCAATGTCACGGCTGGCTTTCAAGTGCCTCCAGATGCTGCTATTGCACAGCGTAACCAGTGGGTGGCAACAACGCTCAAGTTGGAGGAGTCCCAGCTGGAAAGGATACCACTGAAGGCAAGGTGTGCAAAGTGGAATGCAAATGGGGGTGCGCGGTGTGGTGTGATGTGATGTTGTCCCTTTAGTGAGCAGTGTGTCTCTCTCTCGCTCTTCGTGTGAGGGAGACAAAGATCAATGGGATCGGGCGAATCCCCACGGCACTGCGCTCAAGCCGGCTGCAGCTGCATGCGGGGCTGGCGCGGAATTTAGAATCGCTTATAAATAGCTCATGCCTTAGCGTAAGAATGCAATTAAAATAAAATCTACCACCCGATGTGTCTTTAAGCCTGAACCAGTACACAGTTAGCATATTCTGATGTTCTGTGCTAATGGGGAGAAATGGGAAGGGGGGGGGCACGTAGACTAGGGTTCTGTAGCAGGTATGTCAATGCCTGACTCACATACACTGCTTATTCACTTCCAACCGCTTCCATAACTAATGTTTCCCTATAGAGACCAGGATTGTAGATGACTCGTGTGTGCGCGCAAGTCTGTGTATACACACACACACACACACACACACACACACACACACACACACACACACACACACACAATACCTGATTCTGAATTTGTTGCAGCCATTTATAAAAACAGACACTACTAATTTTGTCTGTCCTATGTGCCAAATCCATTTTGACAAGCGCTCCTGTTTTGCTCGGTTAACTGTAATTTTTGGAGGACGGACAGGCTGCTGAGTGCGTCCTGAAAGTGTGAACACATTCTGTATTTCTGGAAAACAAGCTACTTGCAGAAGACAGTTCATGTTCTTTGACAGCACAATGGGCACTGAATTGTGACATAGTTAACCCCGGTTGTGTATTTTTGGTGACTACTTGGTGACCAGTCCTGTACAATACATTTCACTCTCGGATGGACAATGACAGAGTACTCGTATGGTTTTGGGGCTGTATTTGTATAGGGAAGATTTTAACATCTCGGGAAATTGAGCACGCTAATCAGTCGGTGTTTTACCTTGCAAGCGACATAAACATGTATTCGCCAAATGGGTTGTACCGTGATTGTTTACACAAAGCATGACTGCAACTGCGATTATATAATTATTTTGAACGTCTTCGTGAGTCAAAGGTTTTTTGGATTGTCTCCCAAGTAGTTTTGAAGATATTTCTGCAGCTCCACAATCATTCTATGAGAAGGAGGATATGAATATGCTACTTTAAGAGGACCCTTAACAAAAAAATTAAATAAAAATCAGGGTCATGCTGCAGTGAAGACAGCTGAAACGTCCCAGGTATTCCTGTTGTCTTCTCTCCAGTAAATCAAGGGCCCTCGCACGGTCTCAAACAATGGATTAGTTGACAAATCAGAAGGTAACCAAAAATTTTAATCAAAGACAATTCCATATCCTCGAACACTTAAAACAACTCAAGGCGTAATCCTTTAAGCTACATATAAATACTGTAAAATTACACTATATGCGCCAAAAACCAGACGGCCATTTTATTTGAAACTTTAAGCTAGCAGAAGGCTTATTCATTTTTCCCCATAGTGTGAAATATGGCAAACAAGGAAGCATGTGGATCATCGGAAGAGTGACGTTCACAAGTGCAGGCTTTATTTAATGAAAGGTGAGCAGCATTTTCAATGCAAGTGTCACATGCTGGAGAATGTAAGCAGACAGTGGAGCTGTTGAAATACTACAGCCACAAGAAGGGGTGTGCACAGCATTGCAAAAACGACAGGTAAGACATCTGTCATTCCTCATAAAAATCATAGGAAACAGCACGTATCTTCTACCATCAAAGATACAGATGGCTTTGGGGGCATTGCTTTGATTAGCACTTAATTGGAGCCTGTTACTCACTTTGTCTGTCAGAGGTCCCAGAATTCCCTGAAGAATACAAGAGAGATGGGATTTTGTTACGTCAAAGCAATCATTTTAGCTGAGCCAACATCAGGAACATCTATAGGTTTACGCTCCCACTTCGCCGTGATCTGAATGTGCTGAGTCACTCCTGCACTAAACTCAAACCGAACAAAATAACAATTCTGTAGAAATTCTTCATTCAATACAAGGTCATCGTTCCAATAAACTATCCGTGAGCAAACACAGACATGATCGCAGTCACTGGCTCACAAAAACAATTGCGTGTTTGAAGTGGCAGATGCAGCATCTATCATTTGTGCTGCTTCTAATTAAAATAATTTCTGTTTGAGAAGCCTGCTGTGCATGTGGACCATACAGCAGGTCGACAGCCTAGGCTTTTGCTGAATGAGGTGCCTCGTCTGTGACGGCAGTACAGTATTGCTGAGCATTGCATCACCCTAAGTAGGGGGCTAAAAGTAAGCTAAAAATGAGCCAAGGTAGTGGTGGGGAAGGGACCTGGAAAATGGAGCACATTCAGAGAAAAGGCCAGGGAAAAGAAATGGCTGCTCAAATGGTTGGAGAAAAGTAATAATGTCATAATGTTCAGACATGAGATGAGGGACAACTGAGAAAGAAAGGGTGACATTGGAAAGACTGGGAAAAGGAGAGAGAATCCGGGGACGCAGCATGCTGGAAGAGAAAGCAAAAAGAAACAGAGAGAAAAAAAACTGAAAGGCAACGACAGAAAAAGAACAAGCAGGACACAGAGACGAACCTATTAAGTTAAGTAGGGGACCTGAGATTTAGTCCTGTCTTGAATAACCAGTTATTCAGAAAGTGGCTACTGAAATATAAAATAAAACATGGAACAATAAAAGTGACTCAGCACCTGATTACCATCTGTGCCCTGAGGTCCAATTCTGGAATGCTTGCAGCAGTACAGGTCACACACACAGAGGTACAAACACACTGTAAAAGCACTTACACCTTGGCCAATGCATAGGCACTCAGACCAGTTAAGCATTTGTCTGAACTAATTTTGTAATGTTTATGTTAAGTCTTTCTCTCATTCTTCTTGGGAATAAAAGGTTTCACTTTTAGTAAAATGAATTTGGACTTCATTAGGCAGTGTTGTGCTTATTAGATTACACACAGTTTAGCGTTTTGGAAGAGAACTTGTATATCAGAACACTTCAGAAGTATAGAAAAGGACAAGCTGTCTCTCTTTCAAATGCTCACGCGCGCGCACACACACTCACACACACACACACACACTTTCAGTCCTACCCATTAAGAGGCATTTAAGGGGACCAAGCAATTCTGTCTACTAACTGCCAAATTTATATCCATCCATCCATCCATCCATCCATCCATCCATCCATCCAACCACTTATATTGCCCGTGGTCAGGGAGGACCTCAAGTCTATCCCAATCAGTATAGGGCCCTGGATGGGGTGCCTGTCCATTGCAGGGCAAAAGCGCGCAAACACACATAAACACACATACACACTATGGGCAATTCAGAGATACGAAACAGCCAAACCACATGTCTTTTACTGCAAGAGAAAACCGGAGTACCTGGAGAAAACCCGCAAGACATAGGTAGAACATATAAACTTCACACAAACAAAGCAGAGGCTGGATTTGAACCTCCAACCCTGGAGGTGAAAAAGTCCTATTCACTGAGCCAGCCAAATTGACAGCAACAATCAAACTGCGGTTCTTGAAAGCAAACACCAAATGCAATTATTGGAAAAGTAAAAATGGATTCAATCAGTATAAATCATTAAAAGGTATGGATACATATTTTCTAAATATCTGTCTAGTGTCAGGCATTGTCTGGAAATTCAGCAGTGGAAAAATACGAACTCAAAGACATGGATTAATTATAACTGCTACGGTAAGTTTAACCATTCAACAGTGCTGACATTTTTTCCACGCATGTTTCATTTGGCAGTTATGAAGGGTGTACATTTACATATATAAAGTCATCTTCGTAATGCTATCTACAAAGCCATGATCCAGGCGTGACGAGGGAGGGGTGTGGGGGGGTGCGCTCATGTCGAGACTTCTGGAAGAGATTAGGCTGAGGCTCTTCTGAAAACTCCACAGACAAACAATGTGCCATCTGGTCAACCTTGTGGATCAAGACCACTGTTCTCATGGTGGCACATGGGGATGGGTTGGGTGTAGGAAACATATTGAAACAGGAGGATTTGAGAGATGGGGGGTGGAACAGCATAGGCAATCCCTTCGGAAGAACGTGAAGACGCATGATATTGAGCCTGCTATTTTAGCACAGTCTAGCAGTAAACAGGCATATGACCAAACATTAACAAGGGGATTGATGGTTAAAATTTATCCAAAATTCACCATTTAAGCAGGGAGACTCAGAAACGTGTTTAAGCTGCCCGAACTACTGAATCTCTGCTGAGTGCAGCACAACCAGTGGCCAGATTTTTCCATGACACTTCCATCCACAGTTTCCAGACTTTATGCATGTTCATAGTAGCACATGGTAGAGTCATCAGCCCCTTCCTCTGGGCTCTCTGAATCATTGGGGGGAGGGGCGCTTGCGATTTGGGGATTAGAGCCAAGACGGTCTGCCTCTCACCTTGACCATCTGGAGACACCAGTAGCCAGACCATTTTAGATCACACATCCTGTGGGAAATCCCTAGGCAGCCCTAACCCTCTGCCCCTGGAGCTACTGCACAGCAATGCAGCCCAGCCTTTGTGACTGAAACTAACGTGATTCAGGGGACAACAAAGCTACACATATCAAGACTCAAGCAAATGCTAATTCTGCATCTGAATCCTCTTTCTCTGACCTTTCCCGTGGAATTTTTCCATGGTTTCCCAATTACCAAGTCGTTAAAGTATATCAGTTAGCCCCTGATTAAATTTCTGCTACACACGTAACATCCTGCGTACATATTTTTCATCTTCAATCTCCAACTGTTTGGATTAATGGGACAGAAATACACAAAAGAGTGGCATTTAATCCTCTAGGTTTCAGGAACTTTCTAGGCAATTTCCGCTTGTTTTGAGGGTTCATTAAATAAATCATAATATCACTCCAATCACAGACCACAAATGCTAAGATCAAAGCCTGTATGCAAACGTTCCCCTTGGCCATGTAAATTCTGGCTTGATAGTTTCAGTCGCAACCTTCATATAGCTAAAAAAAAAATCCTAAAAAAAATAAAACTTGGAGGGGAAAAATATGAAACCCACTTTTCAAAAAACATTTGATCAATTTTGTCTTTGAAAAGGGAAAAAATATTTTCACAGTAACGTAAAATTAAGTTTCTGCCAAGCAGTACAATCTGACATCAATTTATCTGTCTAGTCCAGACTTCTCCAAAAACGACCCACCCATCACGGCAAAGAGAAACATCTATTTTAGAGGGATTCTTCATTAGACAGGCTGCTTTTAACGACTATCCCGTGTCAAATATAGTTATGACCAATATATTTGTACACCCATAAACAACTCTTCAAATCTTCAGTGACTGCATATCCAATGAATCAATCTCTCAAAGCACACAGCACAAAACTAGAAACATGTTAGGTATGATGACAGTACTTTAACGGACATTCTCACTTTCTCTCACACGTACACACACACACACAAACACATACACAGTCCGGCAAAGGGCAAATTCCAAATCATTTTACAAAAAACTAGATTTTTGGGACTGTAGGAGAAGCATCTGAGCATTACAAGTCATTTGCCTGTCGAAATACTCCGACTAAGCGAACTGCTATGTGGAATCAAATCAAATTTAACACAGCGAGCAACACATGCCACAAATATGCGATTCATCAGCTCATCCACAAAGTGCACTTCTATTATGGTCCGCAACTAGATACCACAATGAGAAACAAGCAGATAAAAGTCCTAAAACACATCTGGTTTTCATGAATGTCAAAAATGGTATACTCTCTTAACACACTTACATTTTTGGGCAGTTTTTATACATTTCATTGTAACAAATAGCTACTGAAGTAACATCACTTAAAGGGACCACAAAGGGAAGTGTTAATCATTTTCCAGAGATTTTAAACAAGAAAGCCGCTTTCATTAATACAATGTTTTGCATTTTTTGGCTTTTAACATTTCAGTTTAATTTAAGCATAGACTTTCTGGGAAAGATTTTGTTTACATTGAGTGGATAAACAATAAACAATGCAGTGGCATTACTTTTCCACTGTGCTGTTTATTGTTTTATTTTCTGCAAAAATGTTGCTTGTACATTGAAAAAAAATACACCTCCCCGTACAAGTCTTTAAAGTTTAAAGTGGTCAAATGGACATCTCAAACTTTTTTTTTCTGATCTTCTCTCCTCCTATGTATTTTTATGCAAAACCAAGCATGTAAATAATACATATGCTCACACATATGTGTATTTATGTATGTATTTTATGTTCTCATGAAATACACTTTCCATGCACAAGATCCCACACACTTTACATCCAAAGCCAAGTGAGGTACCAAGCTGTGAAACCTTCCAGTGACAATCAGCCAATGACAAAACTCCAACTGTAACCACTGAGTGAACCTCAGCCTCCACATGAGAGGAGTAGTTTGTAGGGCTGAACCACTGAAATGCCCTGTCAGAGAGTCATTCTGCTGCCATGCTTCACACTCTCTATCGGTCTCTTGTGGAGCTGGTAGGTGAGACCGTTCTCAAAATGTGAGCAAAGGAGACGTGTTTGTGAACCAGTCCGCATCTCCTCTTTCCGCCAGAGTTTCATTCACTGTTTACTGGCTTTTCTTCTACTAGAAGGTGTCGAAAACAGTTAGACCTCTTGGGTTTCTGTGAGCAATTAACTGTGTGCTGAGGCACTGGTGAGGAATACTATCTACAGGGTAAATTTGTGTATATACAGCAGCTTATTTACCTACCTGTGTGTACGTTAGGCAACCAAACTGAGACGCTGAGCTTGACTACGGCATAATTACCTGGCCGTTGGGTTGTGTCACCAGCTCCACCAGGTTACCTCGAGGGCTGGTCTCTGCAGCACGACGGCTCTTGGGAACATCTGGTGGGCACTGCGGAGAGGTGGTGGTGGGGGGGCAGTCAGCACATCACAGCTGCCATATCTGATAACTTCATGGTACAGGGAGTGTGCACAGGGACACGAAATGCGTGCTCTTCATAGCTATGGGGAGATATTGTTCAGATTTACAGGTGGAAAAAGTGCATAACAGGAAATGTATATAAATACCCCTTCAAATTGCTACTAGAGCTTTCCAATTCAGTTCTGAGGGTGACACGGTTCTGCACATGTTTGTGGCCAGTGTTCAGTGGATTAAACCTCTGTATTGACAGGGAGTATCACAGCCTGACTTTTGCAGATAATACGCATGGATTTTGTTCTGGAAAGCAGCCCAGACAAGCAGATATACACCTGAAAACGCAATGCAAAGTTATTTCCTATCCAAAAAATGACTTTAATCAATCGCTTGAATTCGGGGATAAAACGGATAACCACTGATAAAAATCCAGTGCCCTGTATAAGGCATGTAATCAATACTAATGTCACACTATAGCTGATAGCGTGTGATGTGGGCGGTTAGCACAAGGGTAAGTGTCTGGCATTGACAATACAACAAACCTCCTCAGGGGGTATCACGGAACCCTTGCGGTGTGCTGTCACCCCCCAGACCAGGCTCAGAGTGGTCTGTCTGACTTTTTGATTTTGAACAGCGGCTGCAGGTGAGCAGGGAGCGGGTGACGGGCGCTCTGTCGGCGCACGAGCGGATGCAGCTTGTTTCCACATCAAAGGTGCTCGTTAGCTTCTTGGGGCTCCAGACGGAGCCAGGCTAGGTGCCGAAATACCTCAGCTCGCTGTGTATTTCTCCTCCCTCCCTCCCCACCGCCGGCAGCCAGCCTTTCCCCGTTTTCCATTCTTAGCTCCCGCGGCTCTGTCACTCACACACATGAATAATTAGGTACAGACTAAGACAAATGCTCAGAACACACACAGTCAGGTGGACGGACGCACACACACACACACACACACACACACACACACCCCTTCCTTCCCTCTCCAACCCCATCCCACCTTTCCCTCCTATCACCTTTTCCTCTGCATTAATTTCTGAATTCCCTTCACACACAAACCCTTGAAATGAAAAGGAATTCGGTGCAGAGGTCCGACACGAGTCGACTCTGCTTTAAGGTAAAAAAAATAAATAAACCAACACCTGCTTCCCTCACTGAAAACAGCCCCATGCAAAAAGCCCGCGACCTTGAGACAACGATCTCAGACCCTCAGCTCTGCTGCATTTCATTCCGGTACATCCTACCATGTTCACTTTGATGTCCTCACACACATCGGGTTATTCCAAATCCCACATCGTCTTCACATTGTTGACTCACTACACAAAGTTAATGACAGCTAACTGGTCATGCAGGCCTTACCAGAGAAATCCTGTATAATGCACCATTTTCTGAAGGATTATACCCACCTTCATTATTCCTGGAAATAAGCTTTAACTGGTACCCAATAATTCGAGTACGCAAAGAATACAATCGGCTACTCGATGGCTTACTAGGCTAAAGCACAGATTTGGGGTTGATATCATTAACGGTATTTTATAAGTACACCAAATGAGACATTAAACTTAGACTACCATCAGTCTGTATAATTTTGAATCCTCTGAATTTGACAACTCATTATCAGTCACCACCCCCATGAGGAAAGCAAAGTACCTAACCTTACTAAATATAACCCACCGCCCCATTCTCTCTCCACCCATCCAATTGATACCCTTTTTTTGCCCCATTAGCCTGGTGCTGCCACAATTACTCAGCCAGGATCACACCCCCCACTCACCCGAGATCCTGGGATTTCACAGCAGGCTTCCTGGATGGCCAACATGGGGTCACAGTATACTGCCACCTGCTGGATGTCCATCTTTGGTTTTGTAAAAGGAGAACACAGGTGAGCTTTGACAGCACTACTCTAAAGCTACAGTATCATCATTATTAAGGTCTATAAGCAGTTAGCACATGGTTGCCCTGTTCACAAATTAACTCATTTAGTACTTTCATGGACATTACTGTCTCTACTGCACCTCCATACTGCTGATTCAATGCCTGACATGATTCCCAACCCTCGCCCATGGCAGATGCTCCCCCATCAATGATTTACTATCCATGTTTCCAGTCCAACTGGTTTATCCCACCTCTCACACTGGACCCTGGCCCCTTACCTCCACGGCAGTCCCATCCGAGGCCCGGATGGCCAGCAGTGTGTGTCCCTGCGTGTGTATCTCCCCTCGGGGCTCCAAAGGCTTGGTTTCGATGGAGCTACAGTCCACGTGCAGGGAAGCAGCTCCCTCGTGCACGCTCAGCGCTACCTTATGCCACTGAAGGTCCGACAGTAACTGCACGCCCTCGCCGTCAAACATGCAACTTGCAGACTCCGCCCCACCTTCAGATCCAATACCACGGGCCCGCAGTACAAGTGTCCTCTCTGGTCCATTTAGGTCCAGCGAGAGCTATGAGGATTTGGGGGGTGGGGAGAGGGAGGGTTGATATCATTGGTGGCGGGAAAGAGGAAGGACACTGCACTGTGGTACACACCAAGCAAGCAGAATGACTGTAGACTGCATATCTGAGGAGCTACTTATGTCATTAAGAGGTCAATCCATCTTCATGAAGATACACTGAAGAGATGACATGCAAGGTGTACCTGAGGATAGCCCTGCTCATCAGCAATCTGGAGTAGGTAGATGTTGTCCTTAATGGTCTTCTTCTTCAGCTGTAGTGTTAAAACCACTGTGAATTCCTCAGGAAGTCCATTAGGGAACACCTGACTGGGAACGGGGGAGGGGGTGGGGGGGTGGCATTGTAGATCAGACGGGTCACCTCCCAAAAGTCAAAAGTCACAAAATGTTCATACCCGCATACGCCCCTGCACGAATCTATGGCTGAAACATATGGATGCCCCAACCACAAGCAGTTAACAGGTGCTATAACAGCACTATGGCCACCATAAGAAATGTTCAAAGATGGACTGTCTTATCCAGTCAGATTCACGGTCATCGCGAGGGCAGTGCGTGCCGGGCAGGACACAGATCCTGGAGATCCGTCCATCGCAGCACAGCAAACAGTCATATTACACTCTCAACACTTCTATCCAAAGTCACTGCGAATGTTTACATAGCAGAATATTTTCACCGGAGTGATTCAGATATAGTATGTTTCTCTAGTACAGGCCCTCAGCAACAGCTAGGGCCTGGGACTGAACTTGGCCCAATCAGTCCTGGTGCCTGTTGCCCTACACCTGCGTGGGCTATTTTCCCACACATGCACATGAGCAAATGTCTCAGCTGAAATAGAATCCAGCCACAACACTCGTCAAAGGCGGCACGAATGTACTCGCTGTGAAATACATTTATGTCTCCAGAGCGCAACCAAACATTCTTGGACAAAAAAAATAGTCCTGTTGTTCTTCATGACTATTCCAGGTGTGGTATTCCGGCACAGACACACAATGAACACTGCTTTTATATTGTATCAACCCCATAATCCAAATCCACTAAAATTCAGCACATTTGTTTCAGGGTTTGCCATTTGGGGACTCGCAAAATGCGTCCATACAGTTAAATAAACCGATCCACACACACACACACACACACACACACAAATTCACATTCATACAAGTACTGTTGAACACACAGTCCAATGCTACAGCACATATCCGAATGCCCACAAATGAACACACACGCGTTCTCTAACACAGTTACAGACAGTCACAGACCGTCACAAAGGGGGGAGGGTGGGGAAGCAGTGAGTTATGATGGATGGAGGTGGTGAATTTGATGGAAAAAGCAGTCAAGTTGTCAAGCCCAAGGCCTGGACCAAAGGAGTGGGCATCGCCGGGTGTCTCATTTTGCCAGTCCTTCTCCTGTTGTCATGACAATACCGACTATTTTGAATTTTGAATTTATCGGGGGGGGGGGGGGGGGGCGGGGGGGACAGACTGGGGGGAAACGTGGAGGCTGAAAAGGAATCTTTCCACTTCACCCCCCCCCCCCCACC
>JAACJT020001266.1:0-15754 GCA_009936485.2 Gymnarchus niloticus | reverse complement strand
GAGAGGGAGGGGGGGGGGGAAGGGGGGGGAGAGAGAGAGGGGGAGGGAGAGAGAGCGAGAGAGAGAGAGAGAGAGAGAGAGAGAGAGAGAGAGAGAGAGAGAGAGACAAACTGAGATAGTCAGAGAGACACAGAGAGACAAAGAGAAAGAGACAGAGTGAGAGACAGAGACAGACAGAGACACGATACACAGATACAGTGAGAGAGTGAGCGACAGAGACACAGAGAGAGACAGACAAACTGAGATACAGTCAGAGAAACACAGAGAGACAGAGAGGAGAGAGAGTGAGACAGAGACAGAGAGACAGAGAGTGAGAGAAAGAGAGAGACAGGCAGAGCACTGAAGCCCAGAGACAGTAAGGGGTTGGAAACAGGCTGACTTCACTCTGCTCTCCAGTGGCTGGAATTCACTGCTATCCATAAGACAGAAGAGTCATACTTTATTCATCCTCATGGGGAAACTGGTCAGTCTCACTCTCCATGAAAGACATATATATATACACACAGAGGTAAGAACAGGGGCGGAGTATGCCAGCGTCCAACACCCTTGGAGCAACCGGAGTAAGCAGCCTAACAGTGGGATTAGAACCAGCGACCTTCTAGTCACAAACACAGGCTCCCAATCTGCAGAACCACACATTGCCCTATAGTAAGATCCTACAGGCACTTACACCTACACTTAACACTGGTATAATGCTGACAACAAGTTCAATGCGTTGTCCCGTAGCACCACGCGGGTCATCGGGATTTCCTGCTTTGCCCCCCGCCGGCCCATTGCCTCCCCCTCACCTTCCAACCATTCCCGAACGTCGCCTCACTTGGCACCACCTGCCCGCCTCGGAGCCTCATGTCATCCTGGGGGTAGTTGTTGAAGTTGCCGCACAGGCCACACATGTGGTCCTTGTAGGTTCCCGGGACGCTAACCTCCAGGTGACCCCTGGCGTTCCACAGCACCTGAGAGAGAGCCCCCCCCCCACCCCCCCAAAAATCACTGCATGCAGCATCAAGAACCCCACAGCTCAGGCTTCCCAAATGACGAACCGATGGTGACGTGTCCGTCCATTGAATCTAAATGTAGAAAATGACTTCCCTGTCATAACAAGCAGAATGTGGAGTTCATTACTAAACATTCAAACTCCATTCCTATAGTCTCACCTGACCCATGGGAACTTCTCACTGAGAACATTTTGTTAGAAGAATCAGGAGAGAGTGGCCAACCGCAGTTAGGCCAAATGAAGGCTCCAATTATGATTACGCAGAACAGAGGGTACCTTCACTCCTATGTTAGTATTCAGCAAAATAGTGTTGGTCTTCCGTTCTATGTAGATATATGGTTCCTTGAGGAATGGCAATGTCACGGTTTGGTAGTCGATCTGTCGGAAATAAAGGCCTTAGATGTCGCCATCCCTGGAAAGCAGGTGCTGGCTTCAAAATGCTATGTTGATTCCGAGAAATAGTGGAGATGCAGCTTCAGGGGCGACTGGGATGTTACCATGACTATCCAGTTTTGCAGAAGCTGGACCACAACATCGGCAATGAAAAAGGTGATCTCCTTGGTCCAGGATACTCCTTTACGGCCTCGGTCATCGTTGGTGACATGAATGCTGCGGACCACAAACGGGATTAAGGTTTTCTCGGCTGGGTCGTGGATTTATACACCAATCAGATACACCAGATGTGAAGTAACGGCCAAATTCAAAACCTACGTACATGGGATGGGATGCTCTCCTGCTTAGGAACAAAGGAAACTTAAGAGGACTTAAAAGTCATGGTCATTCTGAAAAGTTTCCAGCTATGTTTTGACATGGTGATGCTATTGGCTATGTTTACCTATAGTAGTGGATCCCAAACAGTGGGGGGTCTGACAGAAAACATTTGGGAACACCGACCAATGAGGAAGCAGAAACAAAGGCAGCCTCCAAGGGTTGAACGGCTGCTCACCTGAAGTCGCCTCCATCGCAGTCCTCCGCCAGCACATAGGTACAGGCCCCCTGGAAGTTGATCATCTTCCCATCAAACGTGCGGTAGTGGGGGTCCCCAAAGGCCACGCACTTAGCAGGCCGCGGGATGCAGTGGGGGCAGCACATTCCTGGGATCAGTGCCGGGGTCTCGTCCTTTTACGTGAGGGGGGGAAACGGCCGTGTTCAGTTGAATCAGAGCCGGAGAAGCTCTGTCTCCGTGGAGACCCAGCGGCGAGGTTAAAAGTGGTATGTTGTTAGCACAGTATGTCGCGTGGTCTCAGAGAGTCTGCCAGACAAGCAAATAACTGTAATAACAATGGATACGGGACGTGCAAGGGCGATGTCAGCCGTACAGGGCCTTGCTGCCTTCACAAAGGTCATATTGTCTTTCGAAAAGAATCATTTGCTCTTTCTCTCCAGGCCAAATTCAGCGCTTCCCACACATTAGTAGGTGTGAAACCTAAAGATGTTCCTAGACAGACTTTAATTAAGCTGAATGTAAGGGAAGACGATGATGAGATGTTTTGAAACGAAAGTGGCTCTTAAACACGCCCTTCCTGTGGTTGTTTTCCCAGAATCCCCCATCCCATGTTCTCCGATGGACGGAATGAGCTGCTTCTGCCCGTTTACCATATTCCAATTAGTGAGAACACTGGAACAGCCACGGGGTCCACACACTCTCCCCGGGTCCCCCTGCCTTTTTCCTTTGGTTCCCTCCAAAGTCCCAAGGACACACGGCATTCACTGGGACTGTGAATTAGCCATATACGTATTATTTATCGTCCTGGGCAGTGCCTGTTTCTTCTTCATTTTGTATATACTGTTGGTCTTTGTACTTGCCATGACAGATCGACTAAGCAGTCCTGTGCCTATAAAATGTCCAGAATCTCATAGTAATAAATGAGGGGCGCTCTTTGTTGCTGTGGAAGCAACGTGGTGGACTGAGGAACAACGTGGAGGCGGGGTGGGGCAGGGCGGGGCCAGCCCATCTCACACACCGAGGCGCAGGGCGTGGGCGGGCAGCGCTCCGTCAGGCAGTGCACTTCCCCTGACACGCAGGTGCAGCTCGTGCACTCATCCACCTCCCAGTGCTCGTTGGACAGGTACAGGCTCCCCTGGTAGGTGCAGGACACGTTGGGGTCTGGCACAGACACACGCAGAGATGCACAGACAGAGACAAACACACACACACAACACACAAATCTGTGAGACTGCGGGGCTTCGTTACCATTGTCAGGACTTCATTACCCATAATTAACCCTGAGTTTACCCAGCAGGCTGTTCGGTACCTTGACACTCATAGCAGCACCTGCCAGCCATCTTGACCTTGACAAAGCCATCCTGGCAAAGCGTCTGAGCGCATTCCTCGATGCTGCACTCGATGTAGCCCAGCTGGAGATGGACGAGAAGCGGACGCATGGTCGTGGCGTGGCGCTGGAATGAGATCCAGGCACGGCGCGCTCGTGGCGGCACTCACGTTACAGGTACATGTGACGCACTCATCCACGCTGTCCGTCCAGCTCTCGCCATTCGCTATGCGCCGGTTCTCGCTCTCGATCACGCACTCTGAAAGACACGGATTGGTAAGGCAGCTTTCTCAGCATGTATGGGGGTGCGGGGCATAGCCAAATGATTCAGAGATACCCCACAAGAGCCCCTGTGCCATGGACAGCCAGCATCCAACTTAAACCCCTCATTTCTGTATTTCTAATTCATCGTCTCCGGAATATTCTATCCTAATCTACCGTAGCTTCACCAGCTCCATCCTCAGCCCCGGCTATCAGACAAAGACAGTGACGTCCGTACCCTCACAGATGGGGCAGCAGGAGCCCTCGGGGGTGAAATGCTCTGACGGGGGACAGCTGAGAGGCAGGCAGCCCTGGTGGGTGCAAGTCCACGTCAGGTCCTTCAAAAAGAAGATAGGAGTCAGTATCTCACTGAAAGGTGCTGTGAGTACACAGTTCAAAAGCCGCAAAGCCCAGGTAAACGCTATCTTCTGGGAGGAAGATGGAGCTGACTTGCTCTCCAATAAATGATTAACCAGAAACAGGCTTCTCAGAGAAGTACAAGAACATGCTCTTCAACACAATGATGGCAGAACTCATGCAGAAGCAGAAGTGTAGTGTATGGAAATGGGAAGAGGTCTGGATGTAGATGGGGTCACTCCCCATCAAGGTGTGTGTCCATTACCTTGCACTGACAGCTGAAACAGGGGTCATCTGTAGCGTGGACCTCATTACCTATCAGGCTCACGGTGCAGTTACTCAGAGGTTCTGAAACAGATGACCCAGTCTCAGGATGACTCAGCAGATTTTTTAACAATGGACTCCTAGCTTTGTGCGTTAACATGCTTAAATATCAAACTACATGCACAGAGTTGGAAATTTGCACTGGTGTCCATGGACTTTGAAACAGTAGGATGAATAGGAGGTCAATTGCAGGAACCTGCAGCAGCTTTTAAGACAGTAGAGTACTCTGCCCAACTTCAGTTGTACATGGTGGTCAGCTCTCCTCACGATCCATTTAACAGTAAGAGAACCACGTTGTGAAACATCACCACAGGGAATGCCACCATGGGGAACATCACCATGAATGGGGAACGTCACCATGGGAAACATCACCACAGGGAATGCCACCATGGGGAACGTCACCATGAATGGGGAACGTCACCATGGGAAACATCACCACAGGGAATGCCACCATGGGGAACGTCACCATGAATGGGGAACGTCACCATGGGAAACATCACCACAGGGAATGTCACCATGGGGAACATCACCATGAGGAACGCCACCATGGGAAACATCACCACAGGGAATATCACCATGGGGAATGTCACCATGAGGAACGCCACCATGGGAAACATCACCACAGGGAATGCCACCATGGGGAACATCACCATGAATGGAGAACGTCACCATGGGAAACATCACCACAGGGAATGTCACCATGGGGAACGTCACCATGAGGAACGCCACCATGGGAAACATCACCACAGGGAATGTCACCATGAGGAACGCCACCACAGGAAATGTTTTCAGCCCTTAGTGCCCTCCATGTTACCCTGCATTCCCTCATGTCTGACACTTTCTGCACAGTCTTGCTACACGTGTCACCAGGTGTGCCGACAGTGTGGTGTTATATGGCCGTCCCTCACACCGTCACTTCCATCACCACGGTAACTAGTGCACAGCTAGCTCATTAGCGATTTGGTGGCAGCAATAACAAAGAGCGATGTGGTAGGCGTCGAGCGTGTGTGTGTGTGTGTGTGGCAGAGCACGTGCCGTACTGACGTGCACACACAGGACAGCAGGAATCCGGGCTGGAGAACAGGATGTTGTTTTTGGGACAGTCAACCAGACTAGGACACTGCTTCCTGTAACAGCGCAAGTGCTGTTGTCCATCAGGCGTGACCTACACACACAAAACACAAATACATAAAGACACTCAGACAGGCAGACTGACAGACAGTTAGCTTAAAAACTGACGATCAGTGAAACAAACAGCACGACCTGGTGACCAGTGACCCTAACCTCACCCAGAAGCTTCCGTAGTAGTAGGAAACTCCAGTTAAACAAACGCACACAGAACCTGCATGATTTGTGTGTTTTGTCACTCTAAAACATGAAGACCTGTCAATGCGGACTGGCTCCTCAAGTCGTATTGCTGTTTATATAGACCCAGGACCTTATTTAGAACCTGAAACTGCGGTGAACTGCATGCTACAAGGACTTCTCAGCCATCATATGTACTGTTTCATCAGTCGTGTGTTGATCAGGACAGAAGTGCCTTGTTCAAACAGACAATCTGTACAACGATGACGATCTCCAAGGAGCCTTTGCCCTGCGGCAGTTCAGTGGATTAGAGAACCTCCCAAATCAAGCCGCCCAGTAAAAATGCTCCGTTTAACTCGGGCAAAGTTATTATACTGATTATTTGGCCATTGAAATGTACATCACCTACTGCTGCACGGCAGGAAGGGACTTATGTGGAGGCTGTGGTTTAGAAGAAAAATAGCAAGCCACAGGAAGGGAACTATGAGAAAGGAATGTCATTTTGTCCCGATGTGGCACCCACCTCGCAGGTACAGATCTGACAGGGATCGTCAGACAGGTGGAAGCTCTCTCCTGAGCTGTAGGCATGGCCGCCGTAGATGCAGTCTGTGGGTGAGGCAGAGACAATCAGGCATTTTGACCATCATCTGAAACTCCTAATACTGAGCCAAAGCCAGAACCAAGCAGTAACCACAGAAGTACTGATGCTCTTCCATCGGTAAGAAAGATCACTTTTGTACAATCTCGACAACATGAAGACATCAATCAAATGATAAAGATACAGTCCACATTCCATTAGAAGTATAAAAGCTTAGCACGGTTAAGGTCATGGATGTTTGTTTGGGCTGATAATGAGCGCCACACATGCGGCAACGAAATGCTTCGCAGGACGGATATTTCAGAAAAGACGCGGAGATGGACAGGATTGAGCCACACGACGGCGGTGAGAGACGCCCCACCTGCGCACACGGGACAGCACTCTCCGGGCACGTGCACCTGGTTGACGCAGGGGGTCACGCAGCGTACCTCGGAACAGGTGGTCACCCCGTCAACGCACATACAGGACATGCAGGGCCCCCCAGATGCAAACCAGGAGCTGCCTTCCTCATGCGTCCGTCCGTTGTACACGCAGCCTGTGGGAGGACGACCCAACGCTCAATCCCAGCATGGAGTGCGCATCCAACTCGTCAACGGAGCCAAACTGACCCAATGAGGAATATTCCCAGGAGAAGACTCAACCTTATGATTATGGTTAATGAGATTAAGGCATCTAAACTGTATGTACATCTAAGGGGTGAACGCATGCAGCCTGTAAAGAAGACAACTTTCTTGTTAAAATGGTCATTTCAAGCTTTCCGACTGGGATTTTTAACAAGCAAAATGTGTCTTATTCATTACTGACTTGCCCAAAACAAGAGGTGTGTGAAAATCTTATTTCCCTTGTAAAAATCAATGTAAATATTACAGTTATAGCAAATGCTAAATGTAACTACTGGTCTTCCCTGATCGACATAAGAAGTTCAAAGTTTCTAAGAATTTTTAGTAGTCAGTGACCTTCTTCTGGCCATATTATTATAAAAACAATTAAAACTGAACAAAGTTGCTTTCTGTCCCTCATCTGTGGTAAGATGACTGAAGATTGGCAGCTCCTTTACCTCATGCCCCACCTCCATGACCTTTAGGTCACATGACCTGCTGCTTAAACTCACATCCTCCTGGCTTCTTCTTGTGTTCTTCTTGGTGATGGATGCCTTAGCCCACCCCCATCTTTTCACTTATACAGCTTCCTGAGTCATCCTCCTCATTCCCACCCACACCATTGCCCCCACTGGGTTCATGTTGGGATTACTTCAAATATTAATGTAAGAGGCTTTAACCGGACCAGCTGTTTGGCCGTAACAAAATGAAATTCGGGGTTTACGGAGCCGTACCTCGACATCGCGAGCAGCAGGATCCCGTGTCCGTCACCTGGTGCATGCAGGTCAGCTGGGGACATGGGGTGGGAGTACAGAGGACCTCGCCACCCTGAAAAACAAAACAGTGCTCACTGCCTCTTTACAGCACACCTCCTGAAATGACCTGCTTTACACTCAAACAGCTCCGGGTCCATGTGCCACCAAAGCCCTGGAAAGGAACCAGCAGGAGTGTGGGTTTTAATCCCCGATAGCGTAACACTGCCATGATTTCACCCGTACTCTGAAATGCACTAATCTGAAAATCCATCCATCTCCCTAGATGCCAAGATGCTTGCCTTATTAAAGCACAAGCTGCACCTGCAATTCAAAACAAAGAATCAGGCAAGCTCAATTTCCGGCCGGATCGTAAGGCGATGACCACTGTCTCTAACGTGCCGACTCCAGCATACAAACACAGGAAGCCTTCTGCTCCTGTAAGCCTCAGAGACACCTCCCTCTTCTCTCCCACAGATCCAGACATGTCACAGTCTCCAGTAGACATCTCCCCCATGACAACGCTCTTAAATGAAAATAATCACTCCCCATCAGTTACCCCGTGGCAGCTTGCTGTCTATGAATAATGTACATAAAAAACAGGCTCATAAAAGTAAGGGCACAATGCTACCATGGCAACAGAGACAGCGAAGCCCTTATATTGCAGATGCACTAGAGACTGTCATTTATGCTGAGAGGACCGTCAGTGAGGCAGGGCTCACGCCACCGTTGAACTCGGAACCACGGGCCCACAGGCATCTCAGGAGAATGTTCACCAGGAGAGATGCGCCCTGACACCACCAGCTGTTTTTCATCCAGGAACAGTTCGTTATCCGTGGATCTTCCATGCTGAGGTTATCTCACAGGAAGCCTAGACATTAAGAAAGTGACATCCCTACATCTGTCATCACCTTGGATTAAGAAGGAGGGAAATTTAACTGGAAACCATGAATGGCATCAGCACAATCATCGCTAGGAATTTTGGGTCCCTAAAAAGAATATCACTCTGGGCCCCCAAACGCATACATCTGTGTGCAATATACTGTGCAGCATATATTCTAGGGCCCCGCATCAGCTGTTGGCCCCAAGAATCTGCACCACCTTTCACTTCACTACCTATGACCCTGGGCATCATTAGGCACAGACGGGGCAGCTGTGACCCCCGAGCTCGCGGTGACGTCTGGGCTCTATGTGATTCCGACGCTGGACGGAAGGGCAGTCTTACCATACAGACACAGTCCTGGCAGCCTGTCGTCGACGTCCAGCGAGCCCCCTCTCGATACTCCACTCCCTGGTGGCTGCAGACTGTGGGAGACAGAGGGGGAACACGTCCTGGTCATCGAAGGAAAGGAGAGGGCCTCTGTCAGACCAGGACCGAAGCGTTAAGCTGCCATTAAGGAGGAATCGATTAGCTGGTAGTCCCACCATAGCTAAAGATGAGCCCTGAGAGTGGCAGCAGGCTTTAGAAAAGAGTGCCCCCTGCTGTACACACAGAGTGTCACCGCAGAGCCAGGATGTCAGCTTTCCCCTAATGCTAAGACTAACTATGCCTCTTCATTAAGAACAATAACCAGGCTGAGGCAGTTAGGAGACGCAGAGACACTCAAACTTTCTCAGGACAGTGTTGGACAGACACACCTGGGCATTTGGGACAGCACTGTCCGGGCACGGTGATGGGGTTGGGACATGGCGGGGGGGTGCACGTCATCGGGGTACAGCTCACGCTTCCTAACACGCAGCTGCAGCGTTGGCATGGATTCGAGGGTGGGACGAACGTGTCCAGGTGGGCGTGGGTCACACCCTCGTAGTGACAAGAATCGCAGGATGGGCAGCAGACAGCAGAGGGCACCGGGTGGGAGCACTGATGGGGACAGGGCCTTGGGTGGCACGTCACCACCTCATTCTGAAGGTAGCAGGGAGGGCAGTTAGGGTCCGGTCCACAGACAGCCACAGAGAGTAACAAAACTCACAAAACAAAAACTCACAGAAAGGCACTGACAGTCACAAAAACTCAAACAGCAAGAGAAAGCCATGGACAGTCACAGAAAGTCACAGACAGCCACCGGCCACGTAGGAAAGTGACGACTCAGACTTGTCCACAGTCCAGCCTGTAGAATAAGGACACTGGACCCTCTGTTTAACCCTCCGATGTACAGAGGGTCCAGTGACATCCTTTAGCGGCCCGTCTCCTTCGTTGGCAACACTCACCAGGCAGGTGCAAGTGGAGCAGCTGTCAGTGGGTGAGCTGAAGGTGGCACCGCTTTCATGCACCTGCCCCAGGTAGTGGCAGGTACCCGTGCAGACAGGGCAACACTCGCCAGGCAGCGTGGCTGGGTTCCGGCAGGCAGCGGGAGGGCAGGATCCCGGCACACACGTGACGCCTCCATTCTTAAAAACAAACCAGCAGAACGAGCCTCAATTCATGTTCCACTGAGCATGAATTCACAGAGTGAAGTCATTATTGATGAACAGCAGGATCTGTCTTTAACCACCCCGCCACCTGGTGAGCAAACATTTGCTACAAGTCTCAGCATGCAAAAAAAAATGCCTTGAATTTGAAGCTGTAACATCAGCTCAGAAAATTATTCTTATCAAAATTCATACAGAACCTTTATCTATTCAGAGAAACTGTTTTTCCCCAACCATACTCATATTTTGTAAAGATTCATGACTCATTTCAGCAGAAAAATGTGTTTGTGAGAATAACAGAAACTTCAATCACTCGTGACCGGTGATCAGAACACACAAGAGAAGCGGTGAGTCAGTGACGAGACCGGGAGTGCAAATACACCGACTTTGGGGACACACCAGACAGACACAGTGCTGGCATTTATCCTCAGGATGGGGGAACCTCTCGCCATTGGAACAGGACCGGCCGTGGAAGCTGCAGCCCTCACACACAGGGCAGGAACAAGGGTCGATTTCGGGATGAGAGCAGGTCACCTTAGAGCATCGTCTCGGGCCGCAGGTCACCTCACCTCTCTGGAGTAGGGACATACGGCCGTGCGGATAAACACACACGTCAGACCCCTGCTGGACGGAGTCCGGATGTCGCAGTGCTGCGCTATGTTTGCCTGATGAACAAAACCACCGCTGAAAGCAGGGTAAACATTTAAACGATGTGTGATTTGCAAGGACAGCCAGAAGTTTGCAGAGAGCTCAGGCTCTGAACTGAAACTGTCCTTGTGGTGAAGCTTGCGCAGTGTTTCCAGACAATTTCACTAATCAATAAATGCATAAATAAAGGCTGGGGACAGGGTTGGAGACAAACATGGGGAGACAGTCGCCGGGGGGAGGGACAAAGTCAATAGGAGACGGGCTGGGGACAGAGAGGGACAGAGTCATTAGGAGGACAGGCTGGGGACAAACTCACTGAGCATCTACACTCCTCACAGTCACCTCTGGGCCCAGGGAAGGTGTTACCATCCAAGAGGGCACGGCCCTGGAAAAAACATCCTGCAAACGAGTGAATGACCTCAGTGTCAACTAGGGGGCGACGGAGGGAGCTCCAAGAGACTAAAGGCAGAGGCAAAGGAGGACAGAAGGCTAAACAGCACTGCCATACCGTCGCAGACAGGGCAGTCACATGAGGCAGGGAGTGGGTGGGAGCAGGGGGCAGGAGGACACGCCTTCTTCAAGCACTGCACCGTACCAACCTTTGGGGACATGGGGACAGGGCCCCTTGAGGGTGTCAGCCGGTCAAAGTGATGCGAACCTGGGGACTCCCAGAGTGGAAGTAAATTCACTCACCTTGCAGGTGCACTCTGAGCAGGGGTCTGCGGGATCTGGGAAGGACTGCCCGTCAGTGAAGGTCACGCCGCTGAAGAAGCAGCCTATCAGGGTGAGACACACGGGTCACAGCCGCCCAGTCCAACATGGCTGACGCCTGGGGCGGCATTTCCTGTTTGCAGGTGATAAACAGCGAGGGCAAACAAGCGCTGTCTCTCTCACAACAGACCTACCCTCACACGTGGGGCAGCACGCCCCCCGAAGGGTCACAGGGTGGGTGCAGCCAGTGCTGTAGCACGGTTTGGGGCCGCAGGTCACGTGACCATTCGCGCACACGCAGCGGCCACAGGGGTCACGGGGGTCGGAGAACTCCTGGCCGTTAAGGTACTCCGTCCCGACGTAGCTGCACCCTGGGGAGAGGGGCGTGGCAGGAGGCGGGCTGGTTGAACTCAGATATGAAGGATTGAAACGACACTGAAAGCTGACAGCGTCTCACCATCACAGGCCGGGCAGCAATGTCCGCTCACAGGGTAGGGGCAGGTGACAGCAGGGCAGGCCCTGCTCTGGCAGGTCACCGAGCCCTCGTGGCACATGCACTCGCGGCATGGGTCCGAGGCATCGGCGAACACCTCCCCATTGGAGCGCTCGGCACCTCCGATGGAGCACCCTAGAAACAGAGAGAGAGCAATGGACCGGGGAGCCATCACAGCAAATCGCTGTGAAACCAAATGTCCAATCGATGAGCGGCTCATGAATAACGTATGAAAGGGTAGATGTGTATTAATATGAGTATGAAGAGGAGATTTCTGTGGTTGTTATAATGGATGAATTGGAAATTAACCAAGAACACATTTAAAAGCCCTGCGGGCATCGGGAGACAAGCAGCTTTGAAACTGTGACAGAAACACGGCTCTGAATGCACCTGGGTTGCCCGTGGGGGATTAGGCTTATTACTCCAGGTAAAGAAATGCGTCTGAGCCTGAAGAAATGCGACCCGGCGCCGTGACTAAAAAGCTCATTTGGCGGGATGCCACGGGGCACGCGTTTCTGGAAATGTCCGGCAGAGATACCGTCGCATGTGAGGCAGCAGCCCTGCGGGATGGGATGGCTGCAATGGGCAGGGCCACAGGACTTGCGTCGGCAGCCGACGGTCCCGTTGGTGCAGGCACAGGCCCGGCACTCATCGACGGGGTCATAGAAGCGCTCGCCGTGTCTGTAGGGACGGCCCCCATACTGGCAGTCGGCAGGAGGCTCTGCAGGCAGAGAGGAAACGGAAGTGTGGAAGGAGACTGGACATCCCCTTCTCGAACCTATACATGATGTTGCATGTCAGAGGGTGTGCCTCAGTCACTAACGCACTCGGTCTGTGACTCAGTAACACACAGTCCCTACACACACACAAGACCAGTTACACAGTAACACTCAATCACTAACACACACGGTTAGCAACAAACTTGGTCAATAACACACACGGTCAGTAAAACAGTAACACACAGTCAATAACACACACGGTCAGTAAAACAGTAACACAAAGTTCCTACACACACACAAAACCAGTTACACGGTCACACTCGATCACTAACACACATGGTTAGAAACAAACTCGGTCAATAACACACACGGTCAGTAAAACAGTAACACACAGTCAATAACACACACGGTCAGTAAAACAGTAACACACAGTCAATAACACACATGGTCAGTAAAACAGTAACACACGGTCACTAACACAAACGGTCAGTAACACACGGTTACTAATGCAGTCTGCCTTGTCAAATACTCTTGATCCTTTCATTAATAAGGCCTCCATCATGCCACTTTACACATTAGCCTTCTCGTGCTTTATCACAAGAAAGGACATAAGCCAGCATTAAAATCTCCTTAACCTTAAAAAAGGCAGCATCTAACTGAACAAGGTGCTCTTTGTAGCTGCAGAACATAAGGTTGCTAGGGGTTGCGGCTGATATTTAAATGTGGCTTGTTTTTAATCCTCATGCTGCTGTTTCGGGACGTGGATTATCGCAGGACAATGGAGCTTGTAATTGCAATGTCACGCTCTGTGTTTGTGTGTTTTTCTGTGAGCATATCAATTTTTACTTCATGCTGTAAACATAAATAAAATTCTCTAATGTTGCCAACTGGGCGCTATCAGTAAATCTCACATTCCTAGACCTCTGAAAACGGAGCCTGTGGTGAGGAGAGTGATTTACATCCACTTCCTTAAGGCCAAGGCTGGTTAGACTGCAGTTCCACACCTGGACACTTGGGGCAGCACTCTCCAGGGATCATGTAGGGATTGTTGCATTGCTGTGGGGGGCACCTCTTCATTACGCACTGGACATTACCGTTCTGCAGCAGACACAAGGCAAAGCGCAGTCAGATGGTACTGATATAGAGACCAGTCTCTAGATTTAGGGTTCCGTAGTTATGTGGTTTTGAAGTTTTATGGTGCTGTGGTTCTGTGGTAGCGTGGTCACTACCAGAGACTTAGGCACCATATGAATATTTTCAGGTTTTTCACATACATTAAATGCAGTGGATAAAAAACTTGATAATTAAAAGTCTTATGAAGACACCAGACCTCAGATATCCACTTACTGAAATTACTGCTTCAGGTGATATCTAACTAGGAAATTAAGCCTTTCTGAGACTTTAAAGCATCCAGATTATTATAGTTGCATGTTACAGCCGGCACACAGATAAGCAAAGGCAAGCAGTAAAAAATGAAGCGGTTATCTTTAAAGAATGATGCAGACTCTGAGGAAGGGTCATAAACTCACGAGACAGTGGCAAGTCCTGCATTTGTCTTTGGGATGGGGAAACTCTAGCCCATTGGGATATTCTTTTCCCGCGTAGCTGCAGCCTAAAATTCAGGAACGGCATTATTCTTGGCTGATGATCAAGGGCCTCCAGTTAGACACAACACTATCGTGTCGTGGTGGTATTTGTAGCTCATGCGTAAAATTCGTCACGTTTGACGTAAGAGCGGCCAAGTCATTGTCAAGGCAGAAGATGGCAGCAGAATTAACATAATTCTGTTTCAAGTGGTATTTTACGAGCCCGGCCTGTAATACCAGATCAGACGGGATCCTGAAGGGAACACGAGTATGTGTGAGTATATAACAACTGCGTGTTCTGCAGCTGAGGTACCGTTACAGTTGTTCTGGCAGCACGATCCAGGCAGGGGGTAGCTGCAGTCCGGCCGAGGGCACTGGTGGTCCCGACAGTCCACACGGCCTCCGTGACACACACAGTCCTGACACGGATTCACTGGGCTGGGGAACCGCTCACCATCCACAAACACACGGTTTTCAAAGGCGCAGTCTAGGCCATGCACGCAGACACACACACACACACACACACACACACACACACACACACACACACACACACACACAAACACACGTTAGCATGTCTCTGTGGGGTCTCCCCATGACTCAGTGGTTTTAATGAAGTAAACAGCCGCCAGTCCCCTTAAAACAGAGGACACGACAGACTGAAATTTCTTACAAAGAAAAACCATTAAAAGATTTTCTGTCAAGATGCCTCTGCAAAACCATCATCAGGAACCAACCCCCCATATACATACAAATATCAAGACTCACAAGGATTGAAGAATCCCGGCAAAAAATCAGGTGATGCTGTAGAGCTGGAAGATCCTCACCAAGAGTTAATCCTAGGACTGTGCCTTAACTAAGCTTAACCCTAGTGCCCTATGTTTAAAGAAACCATCCAGTTATCGGAACAAAGTGGACCAGAAGAAGCTACCAGTTCATGTCTTGTTATTCGAAACAGGCCCTCCACCTCCCTAGATATTCAGTGTGACTGGAGATCTTCATTCTCTTTAGTGATTTCCTCAAAAACCCAATAAAGTGTCTTTTCTGCTGCTGGTTAATGTTTTTTTTAATGACTGGAGGATGAAGATAGGAAAATGAATAACAATCTTTTGCTTTACATTTAGTCCCAGGAGCAGAATGGTCACACCTGTATGCTTTTATAAGCCTGGGCATATCCTCAGGTATCAAACTTCAGTCAAATGAAGATATTATTATCCCCATAAATAGAAATTTGACTGCAGACCAACCGGATCTCTGATTCAGATCTTTGTGGCACCTTTGGGTCGATCTGTGTTCAGGGAGTCCTCTCACGTGATCCCTGTCTAATTCCACGGTCCAAGCGGGGAGGAAGGTCACCGCTGCAGAACACTGGGCCGTTCATCTCCAGACCCCGGCTTACACAGGGTGGAGAAATCGGCACAGACTGAATGGGTTAAATATTTCCTTGGAAAACACGGTTTGGAAAAGACCAAGCGCGAAATTCTCAACTGTCGTTGAGAACAGCCATATTCAGACATGGAACAGTCACACTCAGGTGTGGAACAGCCATCTGAATCAGATCCGGCCTCAGCTGACCTTCATAATGGTGATACCTGCTTTCAGAACATCTAGAAAGCACAGAATATAAACCCCTTTTGGGAATGAATAATTCCATCCATCCATCCATCCATCCATCCATCCATCCATCCATCCATCCATCCATCCATCCATCCATCCATCCATCCA
>JAACJT020001265.1:0-15757 GCA_009936485.2 Gymnarchus niloticus | reverse complement strand
GACATCCACCCGACATGCAGAGGAACAACAAGCTATGCTGCCCTGCCGCAGCCGCCGCCCCGACCGGAAACCCTCTATCCTGACCGTATGCGCCAACACACCCAAACCCCCCCCTACCCCCGTCCACCCCCGCCCCCCCCCCCCCCCCCCCCTTCCAGTTACCTCCTCAGCCGAGTTTCAGAAGAAACTTTTTTTTTTCCTTCACTGACTTACTTTGCGTCCCTTTAGGGAGTTCTGTGGAGGAGGGAATTTCAATCGCTTATAAGTGTCAATGTTTAACATAACTTAAACAAACGCTGACAATTTATTATTAGCATATATATATTTCTTCTGATGACAGATTAAATGTTGACTAGTGTATATACAATTATATAAATTCTTTCCGATTTTACTGTGCAGTGTATTTATATATAGGCAATTCGTAACCCATTATTGTATAACTTATTACGATATTGTATTGGTGTAATGTAATCCTAAAAATTAAATGTTAAAATAAAATGTATTTATATCTGACATGCGCAAGCAGAATCCACAAAATGTGCCCGCTTTTAGACTCCTGAATACAGGTGAGTCATTTGGAAAGTTATAAATTAGTCGGGGACAGTATACTTCTGGCGACGGCGTCAATGACTTGTGTCAGAAGGCAGGGGGACAGGTGCACTCCGGCATCCCCGCGCAAATACGTTTTGCTCGCTTTGTTTCAACCCCCTGCTACAGCGCAATCAGCCACCAGACCACATTAGACATCGTTGATCTGAATTATTTACTGGAACGTATCAACACATTTATGGTAGACGCAACATAAATTCTCAAATTGGCTTCATTTGTGGCTGGGTGATAAAAGATCTTAGCAATGTCGCTTCTAGTTGTGGTGGAAATCCTTTTGCATAGACCAAGATCTATCACGTATACCCCCCCCCCCCTTCCATTAATGACCACGTAAGGTCCGGCTGATTCTTGTGATAATCAAGGACGTCTAAGCCTGATTATTTGAGTCAATTTCGTGGATCTGCACTATTTCCCTGTGCCGAGCGGTGAATAAATTTCTTTATGAAACGTTTAGAATTATTAGTAATTGTAAAAGAACATTAAATACAGTATTCATGTACGGCTTACAGATAAATTGCATTTTGTAAAAAATGATCGATTTACTGAAAATACTAAACTAAGATGTTGTAAGATGACCTTTTGGTCTGGGGACAGTTTCCATCACACCATAAACTCTTGGAAGTGACCTGTCCTTTCAGTTTTTATCTGAGTACCTTAATACTACGCTTTGAGAGTGCCAAAGTATTCAGCGTTTTATTTTATTCTACTCCTAGAAATAAAATGTATCTATACGCGGTATTCAGACGTTTGGAAAAATCGAGAAACCAGTCGCATTGCTAATTAACTGGCGCATATGGAAGAGTCTGAATCACCTCTGAAACATATAGTCATTTAAGAAGGAATTTTAATGCTAAAGGCCGTATAACTAGCGATGCATTACCATATATTGTTATTTTTTTATTGTTTTTGTCACTGTTGCTGTGGGGTACACTTGTTTTCACGTTTTTACTTGTAAAATCGTTGACTTTTTCGGAGTGTTGTCATACACAACGAACGAATATATTATAATAATATTGCTATGTAGTGTTAATTAACATTTAATTGTGCAAACAGAACAGCATCAGAAAATTTTGTTTGCTGCATAATTTTGAAACACCTGTACAATTTTTCTAAAATGTTTGACATCAAATAAACCAGAATAGAAATACAAACTGTATTTAAAAAACCGCTAAATTAATTATTTTAAAAGACTCGCATCATGTCCGTTTCCTTTAAGCGCATGTTTTCCGTTTATATTAACGCAAGAAAACAAACAATTGCGTTATTTCTGTGCTTCTTCACAGGAGGATTAATACAGTATCTCTCCTTTAATGTAACACTTTTTTTCGCGATTTTATAAAACTTAAATTAATTTAAAGGAGCAGATGTTTAGTGTTTTACACGTCAGCAGGAAATAGGTTCAATTCTATTAGAGGAACAGACGCTGTTTCACACAAACATCATTACTGCGACAAACACCTCCAGTTACAGGTATATATATAGATTCGGTTTCATGCATTTCTGCAAATAACTCTATGGCCGATTATATAAAACAAAGGCGGAAAAGGTGAAATTTTGCTGCCTTCTGTCACATTTTGGTGCCTCAAGTCAGCCGTTCCCACCACGACCAGAGTGCCTTTTTCTTGTGGTTCAACAAAGCAAGGAATTTATTTTATTCGGAAATCAGTGTGGGTAAAACAGGATCATCGGTATCAAAACAACATCTGGGTTAGTTACTGCAGTAAACCACTCAGTTTTGATCACAATGATGTTCAGACGCCAGCGCGGTACAATTATTGTTAAACAAGCAACTTTTGGACATTTTAAGAAATTGTCGCAGTTTATTGGGTATTTAAAAACACACGCATCATGTCGCGTTACTAAACCTTTGCTCGGGAAAGGTGGCCGTCTGGGCACACGTTTAGAGTATAGACGCTTTCACCTGCTCCTTACGCAGTTCATCTTTAGTTAAAACAAATACATAGATCTTCATTTAAATCCATATAGTTTGCATTTGATACGAAATTATTTAAAATCCATGCATTTTATACATTGTTAGACAGGCTAAGTTAGATAAAAATGGCTGGAAATGAAGGAGATCGCAGGTGGGTGAAGCGTAAAGGTGGACTTCGAAGAAGAGCCGCCTGAGAAAATTCTGGGCTTTTCACCGCGCATCTTAATACGGCGCATTCAATTCTGTAATGTGCACGGGTGCTTATAATTGATCTTTGACAATCCCTTAAATTAAAGCCAAAACTGCTCATGATTGCTTTTTAAATCTTCGTGATCTATGTATTTCTGCAACTGAAGAGCTTAAATAAAATATGCTTTATTTCTGCCTTTCCGTTTTTTTATTTTTTAACAACGTCAATTTTTTAGTTGCCCTTTTAAATAATATTGTCGTCGGTGATTCTTTTGAGGTTTGTGATTTGTTGCAGTCGTGATCTGGTCCGTATTTATGTATATTGAAAGCCTGAGCAGTACCTTCGGAGTATAATTTGTCAATACCTACCTGCCCGTCTTCTCTCAACGTTAAATGGCTGCTCTCCTTACACGCTTCTATGTGTCCGTATGCCTTGTGTACGTAAATATTCTCTATCCCGATTTTTAATTTGTTTTTTGTCTCGATGCAGTTTTTAGTGCCAAAAAGACTGGAGGTGAAGCGGCTGGAGATAGAGTGGTCCAGGAGCTGCGTGTGCACTCGTGTGTGTAGCTGTGTGTTGTATGGCAGCAGTGATCCACCTGTAAGCCCCCTTGCCGGCTCGTGCCTTCAGACAAAGATCTGTGTTGGATCCGAACACAGGTGCGAGTTGAGGCCGCTTAAGGCCAGCCAAGCATAGGCGGCAGCACGCTATGAGGAGGGAAGGAGAAAATGTGTGGTGAAAGTGGCAGTGTGTGTGTGTGGGGGGGGGATGTCCACCTCTGGAGGAATTTGGTGAATAATGGAATTGAGTAAGACATCTCCCGGGGGAGTGCTTGTGGGGGTTTAGCCTGTGCTATGAGGGTGTACATGGACACGTGAACCTGGGTTTAAGCATGGGAGCTCCAGTGACACTCTGCTACCTGTCTGTGACACCCCCCCATGATCATCCCCCCTCAGGGTGTCGAGCCAGTTAACGCCCAGCGTATTCTGGCGCTACATCCACCCATCCTATGATCACCCAATCATTTTTAAGTCCTGCTGGGAAGGGTTAATAAAGGGAGATGCAGACTAAGAGTTCAATGGGGGGGGGTCATCGCCAGCCCTCCAAAAACGAAGGTCACTGTGTCACCTGTCATCGCGGGTCACTTTAGCTCTCTCTCGGAGCTGAACCGCCATTCCCAGTTCTGGTGTTTTCCTTTTGGTTCCAGCTGTGCATCAGATGTGTCCCAGAGCATCTCTCGAACCCGACTCTGAATTCATTTGCATCTCTTAAACATCAGTTGTCAGTACAGCTTGCAGTACTCGCTTTAAGTTTATGTTAATATTTATCATTTATTTTCCTAAATTTCTCGTTTTATCTTACGGTATGAACACTAAAAAATTGTCACCATGAACATGTTCGCTCAAGATGGCCATGAGCACATCGCTGACAAATTATGATCTGTACATTATGGTCTACATCAGGAGCTGTTTTTCAAACCGGGAAATGCAGGTTTAAAATATGAATTTTAGCCAAGCAGCAGATGATGGTGTATTTTTAATGTTATTAAACATTACGTTTATTAAATGTTATTCCGTGTTGTCAGGTCGATGATCACTCTAGGTGACCTCACGGATCCATTCTTCCAGAATGTTCTATCCTCTCTCTGGCTCCTCAGTTTTCCAAGTGCCAATGTCTTTTTTAGAAATGAGTAATTTTTAATTGTGGAATGGTGGCGGTGTTCCAAATTAGTGTTATTTTGTGTAACTTTGGGAAGGAGATGCCGTTTGAGGTGGATCTGTTTTCCCTCCATGGCTGGGCTGGATTTTCTGTTTCCAGACTCCTGCTGGGGGGGGTGTACATTCCCCAAGCGCTGGTTATTCTTCTGAAGTGGGAGCGTATTGATCTTATTTGGATGCTGTTCATCGGCGCACAGCAGGGGGAATTTGAGGTAAGGGGAGGCAACTGCCAAAAGAGATGCTTGCACTCGGGGGTGGGTGGGGGCATGTTTCTGTGCCGGCTTCGACCGGGTCGGTGTCACCTCTGGCGTGCTGATCGATAACCGTCACGGGTTCGAGAGGCAGTCGCTTTTATTTTTTTCCGTTTGTATGGAGAGCTGCATCGTTGGGCATCGTTGTGGGAAATCATGCGGCCTGGTAAGCTGAGCGGGTTATTAACAAAGAGTGACGTTACAATGCAAGTCTTTACCTTTTCACTCGGTCATCACTTTTTGCCCCCCCTTCAGGGGACAGTCACTTTCTCACATGTTGCTCGAGAGCAGCCTTCCCTCTGGTAGACCTGAGACTGCACAACTATTTACCCACAAAAGGTGGTTTGTTTGGTGCAGCGGGTGAACCACGAGGAGAGGTGACTGGAGCAGGGTGGCAGTCACATGACGAATTGCTGTGTTATACGTAGCAGACCACCCGAGGACGGCCCCGGTCACACTCCAGCCGCTGAGTGGTGCTCCGGAACATTTCAGCTGGGCGTGGCTTCCTCCAGCTTGCAGCACGTAAAGCCCTCCTGCCGGCCTGTCATGGTCTAGGGGTCCCGGAGCACAAAGGACTGGGTCATGGCGAGCACTGCTTCTGCGGCGTGTCTCACCGCGTCTCAGCACCTCAGCTTTCGGCTTCCTCACCAGACGGGGGGCTAAAGTCTGCTGCTACTGGAGAATGATGCCTCTTTCTCACAAAGCAAATGCTGGATGGCCTGTCTATGTCTAAAGCACATGAAGGGGGGGCTGTTTTTCTTTCCTGGTCTGAGGGGAAGCCCCTACAGAAAGGAAAACTGCTCTGAGTCAGGATGCCAGTGTGTCAGGATGTCACCACCCCTGGCTGGGCGGTAATGAGGGGACATTAACTGCATTCCGCCCCTCGTTTAGGCTCCCTGGACGTCTGACACGCGTGCCGAGTGCAGGGAGTGGCTACCCCATGGACCTCTGACACACACACGCTGACCACACAGGCTGACACACATCCAGACCCGCTCCCTCACACACACAGACACACACACACACACACACACGTGTTTGCATTTCTAACCTTGTGGGGACCTTCCATTCATTTCCATGGGACTAACCCTAATCCTAACTATGACAACCCTACCCCTTACCCAGCCCTAACCTTAACCATAAGGAACCCAAATACAAGACTTTTGGCTCTTTTAGTTTTCTTATTGCATTCACAGATTTTTACAAAACTGAGCTCTCAGTTGTGTGGACACGACAACAAGGTAAAAATGTCAGGCTTTTATTACCTCCCGGGGATATTTTGTCCCCACAACGTGATATAAACACGGTACACACACACAGTTAGAGACACATTACAGACGCACACACAGTGCAGTCTGCACCCTTCCGCCTTTGGTGTCTCTGTGTAACGCCCCTGATGTCCCACCTTCTGCTGCACACCTGACCCTAGCATGTTTTTTAGTCATTTTGAATTCTGTTTGGCTTGGATTGGCGCCAGTGCCACAGGCGGGATGAGGACTCTGTATTTATAGCGCTGTGACAGGACCACTTCAGAGCTGAGCTAGCGGCTAAATCGATACCGTGCGGGGCCGCTCGTTTACTACGGCTGTTTTCTTCCCCCTCATGGCCCATCCTCCCATTTCTGTTTGCTCTCGTTCCCACGGTTACACTAAAACCCACCCTCCGACGATGACAAGTCCGTGTGTCTGCACTTCAGGAGCCTTTGTGAGCTCTCGCCTCGGCCTTCTCTCCTTCTCGTATCCTCCGTACAGTCAGGCACCACGCAGGGCCAGCCCATGGCCGAGGGTGCGAAAACAGGACAGACAGACCACCTGGGAGGTGGAGGGCGGCACTGAGTGACGAGCGTGCCAGGAGATGGGGGACTGGCGTGCCAGGAGGGTGCGGCTCTGGTGGAGGTGCTTTATCCAAAAGTGTGTGTGTGTGTGTGTGTGTGTGTGTGTGTGTGTGAGTTAGGGTGGCCTGTGCCATTTTTACAAGTTTTAACTGCTTTCTGAAGCTTGTGGCACTCTCTCATGAATGTTTATGTGGCACTCCCAGCAGTCACCATGGGATCTGACTGAGATATGAGCTTAGCTAATGTGTCACCAGCCTTTACGTGCAGGAGATTTTAGGGCTAAATGGAAGCCTCCTCCAGCCCTTCCCCCCACCGTGGGGCGGAGTTAAATCTGGAAACAATACACATACTAGCTGTTGTGATGGAGCCTCACGGTAATCTTGAACGGGCAGCGAGGTTCCATCTTTAAGGAAGACAAAAACCAGCACGTCATGTGGTCGGAGCCCCGTTCAGCAAGGCTCACCGTGCAGGAGGCCGGGCTTTCGATGAGCCCTGAGGGCGGGGCGTGTCTGACACCTTCTGGGACGGCATGCCGCCCCCGTCGGAAAGGGGGCTCACAGCCACTGGTTGCCAGGGAACGGGAAAACGCACTTCATATAACAGGCCCTGCCTATTCAGAGATAAACCTAGTGAAGCTGTTATGATTTTACAGTGAAATGGATAAGGGGCGGGTCAGTCTCTTTTAGGGGGCTGTGCAGGCTCCCCCCAGTATGAAAATGATCACCTGTACAATATCGGCACTGCATGGATACAGTATCAATGGATGTAGGAATTACACTTATGGCAGGTTTGGTTTCAGAAACCCCCCCCCCCTCCAGATCATTCCAGGTGTTTCTGCTGGCAGCTTCATGTCTCCACGGTCTTTCTAACCACCATGTCATTTTGGGGGGCATGTCACTACCTTTTGTCGATGGTAGTGGGCAGCAGGGACTGGGGAACCATGACACCAGAGGCCTCTCCCGCTGGTTCGGGGTCTTGCCATTTCTCGTTAAGGCGTGGGAGTCGACGGGTGATTAGAGAGCCCACATCTTCTCTTCATCCCCACCGTGGACATCGAACAAGGACCTGGCAACACATGAAGGTGCAACAACCACTCAAGACTGTGCGATTCATGTATGGATATTTAAAATGATTATTCCTCTAATTTCACTTTATTTTTGTACTTATTTGCCCGTTTGTACTTTTATCTCTCCTATTGTAGCTCACGTATCGATCCAAGAGACTAGCGAATCGGTTTTTCGTTATGCTGTAGAGATATAACTTGACAGTGGAGCTGAATTGAGACGAATCGAATTCTTGTCTTCGATGGGAGTAAGGATGCCAGGCGGTGGGTGAAGTTTCGGTGAGGAGGACTCCATCTCAGCACGGTTGAGCAGACCTCCGCCGCACGGCTGTCATCCACCTCAGCTCTTTACGGGAAACTCACGTGGGAGTTTGGAAGCGAAGGTGGAATTGAAACAAAATGAATAATGAATGACTGAATGGTCCCTCAGATTAACATGTAGGCACTGGAATGTTTCTCCTTTAAACTGAATTAATAAGATGAATTTCACTTCTGAAGCCAAGAGTAGAATAAGGTCCAGGCAATGTGTGGTCATGTGTATCGCACTGGTGACCGTATTCAGGGCCGAGTTGTTTTCTGTTTTATTTTTAGGGTAAATAACGCAGGTCCAGCTCGTTGAGAAATGCCTGTGTTCTCAGTGGCTGTTATAAAGCATTCGAGTTGTTTTACGTCGAGAGACAGCACCACTAATTTTTCGAAGATAACCTCTGCGAACGACAGACTTCCGATGAACTGCCCCGGTCAGGGGTCACATTGGTGGAGCTGTCTTTGGAGGGGGTGGGTGTTGTTAAGCTGTTTGGCTGTTGTAAAACCGGGGAAACTCGGTGAATTTCCTGAATTTATCTACAAAAATTTAAATGAGCACATGTTCTAAATATGACAACGTAGAGTAGTAGTGAAGTCGAGGGGGTTTCGCCAATCTCAGAGTCGGAACTGGGACAGCACTTGGGGAAATGGAAAATGCTCAGAACTCCGAACTGCTTCTAGTGGGAGTTTGTGCTATAAATGTTAGTCTGTTCTTGAGGGCTTAGACCTCAAACTTCCTGGTCTGCGTGTTACATGGAAACAGTTAACCAGCTGTATGTTTGTTCTTTTCTCTGTTTGTATGTTTGTTCTTTTCCCTGTTTGTATCAATTTAAAAAAGTTTGACTGTATGTGATACTATATTGACTCGACAGAATAAAGCATGGACTGTTGTGACCTTAAAACATGGCATGTTCCTTTGTCTGTATGGTATGTTTTAGGATTATTGTAGGTTTTCAGAATTTATTTTGTAAAAAATCAAAGTTGTTAAGACGCTCAGTGCTAATCGACTCCTTCATCTCTGAGATAAATCTGGAAAAAAAATGCAAAAATGCATATGGATCCTTAAGATAAGGACTACGCCATCACATGTGACAGTCAGAGGAGGGCTGCAGTCGTAGACTTCACCGTCGTAGACATCCTTACGGGTAACGGGGTAAATGTTTCCTGGCCATTTGGTAGCCGTGGAAACCGTGGTGGAATCCATCCTGTTTTACAGTCGTCCCCAGTACAGCCGGGGGTCAGTTTAACTGATAGCTTGGGGGTGGGGTGGGAAGGGGGGGTGGTGGAGGAAGGGAGCCCCTCCCAATGTGCCTCGCATAGCATTAACCCCCCCCTCATTAGGGTGAGGACGGCGGCCAGCCAGGCACACGACACTGACGCTGCGTTTGGGGAATAGGAAATTGCTTTCTCAGGAAGCACCGGTCAATTAGGGGATGGGGCCATATTGGATGTCGAGTGTTAATTTAGCTTTTTCTCAGTCTTTTTCTTCGCAAAGCCCAGGTGCCCCCCCCCCCCCATGTAGTAATGTGGGAGGCCCGGCTGAGTGAACCGTGGTGCGTCTCGGAAGTTGTGAACGTGCTCTCCGCTCATCGTCTCCAGGGTGGGGGGAGGAGGATTAGCTGTGCTGCCACAATCAGAATGGATGGTTTATGTCCGCAGAAAGAGAGGCATGATCACTGTGAGGGCGCAGCGAGGCTGGGCTTGTGGAGTTCCCCCAGACCCCTCATGGGCTGTCTGCTGGGCTTTTCCAGCTGTGAACATGGAGGTGACATGTGCTCCTCCATGGGCTCGTCACCCTAGCGGTTGTGGGCCACACCATCAGCACAGGCACTTGAAGTACGATGTGTCCACATAAATGCTGTGTCAAGCTGGCTTAACTGTCCACGTTAGGCACACCCTCACGCTGTGTGACGCACTTTCACACCAGCTCCACCATCTCTTCCAGTTCCACCCTTTCTCCTGCCTCTGCGACTTTTCTTAGGTCCACCCTCTCTACTGACCACACCCCCCCGGCCCCGCCCTCTCTCCCAGCCCCACCCTCTCTCCCTACTCCCTCCGTGATGACCTTCCCAGTCGACGCTGATGGACAGGAGCTCCGAATGAGCACGTCAGCTCGCCGGCCTGGGTCTGCCGACCAGTAGAGGATTCGCATTGTGCTCTTCGAGTCGCATTGATTTGGTCGAGTGCTGAATGTGCAGCTCCAGCCAACTGCTGAGAGCTCATTCTCTCTTTAACAATGCCCCCCTGCTGTCCCCATCCAGGTCCTCCAATCGCCCCTCACTTCCCCGCACACTCCTCCTCTCTCCCCCACTCATCCTGTCCCTGGTCACACACACTGCCACAGATGACCCCCCCACCCCCCCTTAATCTTAGTCCCCACCTGACCCCACACCTCATCTTGCTCCAGCACCAAACTCAGGCCCTTAATGAATCTCCAGTGTAATGGAAGCAGATCCTTTGCAGTGTCGTCGTCATTGCAGGCCCCCACCTCCACGGTCCTGACTTTCATAGCCCCACTGAATGGTAGGTGCGGGTTTCCTGCCCACCATCTGCTGACAGTGACAGAAGAATCCTCTGGGGTGTGATGTGAGGAGAAGTCTGCCCCACTTCATCGTTCGGTCCAGTGTGCTTCATGTAGATGAAACACTTTGACAATGGAGAGGAATTCATACGCAGGAACAGCAGGAAAGCATTAAGCCACCACGATGGACTGTGCTAATATTTCGACGATGTGACAGCGATTTATCGTAACCACCTCTGCCGTATGTTTGAGTGCTTGGCATACCTAACCCAATGGGAGTGTGGAGACTGGCAGGAAGGGGCTTGAGCCGAACCCCCACACGAGGGGTAGGCTGGGACCTGGGAACTAGGAAGGGGGCCCTACAGGGAAGAGTCAGTTATCTTGCTGCTGGTTTGCAGGCTATAATGGAAGGCTGCTTGGCTGATAAATGCAGTAATTTGTTAATAATTTGTGGTCCGTTGTGACGAGAGAATCACCCATCACTGGCTTGCCGGTGCTTCATTGTGGTAGATTTCACAGAATGTTTCGATACTTTGAGCTGATGACGAGTTGGAAGTCGCCATAAAGCAGCTCTTTGGACGGAGGTGGCGCTGTGATTTCCGTCAAGGGAGATCACGGCCTGGCCTCCCTGCTTGCCGACGGCATGGGATTATCGAACCGAACTGGAAATGGCTCTTTATTGAAAAACGCATTTATTATATTCATTTAATTAGGCACGCTAACGAGTGGTGCATAACTGCAAATTACAGCCCATTTATGGTAATGGCATTAAATGTCATCATTGGAGCATCATACTTAACTGTTTGTGTTAAAAACTCACCGTTAGGAACGCCGCCCCTTCGGCCATATAATTGACGTGGCGGAGACAGACCAGGCAGGACCAGGACCTCACCTTGTTCTCTCTCTGCATGTACCCCTAGGTCCAGCCTGGCCTTGACTTTCACCAACATCTCAGCTAGGGGTGCTGTTCAGTGAATTAGAGGGCCATGCCTCACAGACTACGGTGCTGTGACTGTGGGAGCGGATGTCTTTGTGTGAACTGTGATCTTTGTGTATAATGTGTGTACTCTGTGTATGTGCATGTGGGCCCTTTCTCCTTCCCGTCTGGCCCAGCCAAGCCCGGCCCACGTCTCCTTGGCAGCACCAGTCGCTGTGTGTGTGTGTGTGGGGGGGATCGGCTGTGACTCTCTCATTCCTTTCAGGTTAAACCAGGAGAGTTGCATTGTGCTCTCAGTTCCAGGCGTGCCAACGTTTTAATGGTGTGAGTGCGTCGGGGGGTCCTTCCAAAGAATGGGGGGGGGGATGAGGGGGGGGGTGCTGGTGAAGGAAAGGTCGAACAAGTGAGAGGGGGAGGCTGAGAGGCGTCGCCGTGAGGCCGCAGGGCAGGGGTGACCGTTCGGGGGTCGTCCAGCGCCTTCTGAACCGCCGCTTTCTCCAAACAAAACACTGGAAGGAAGAGAGAGGCAGCCGGGAGGGAGGAACTGCAGGCCAGCCGTGAAGGGAGAGGGAGGGAGAGGTGGAATGTGCATCCCCCCCGCCCCCCTGGCTCCTCGCCCACTGCGCACGCCGTCAGAGCTTTCCAAAGCACCGTCACAGAACCCAGGGATCCGTCTACGTCTTGCTGGGGCCCGGAGGCCGTCTCTCCCCATGGTACCGTATGTTACCGCTCACACTCCCTCATTCCAGGGGGGAGGGGGGTGGGGATTGGGACAGGGGAAGGGAGGCTTGACTACGGTAAACCTTAGACTGCCAGAGCGTGAAGCCACTGCTCCCTGTTTGCCTGGCTTCTCCATCGCAAGGCTAATCGCTTGTAATTTTAGGATGAGCCGACTTCTCCATCATTCTTATCCGAGCGATAAGATAGTGTGCAAACGCTCACAAAGTTGGTTTGGTGTTGGCGGATTCCCTGTACGCAGTTTGTTGAACTTGGAACGGTCTTTCTGGAAAGAAAACTGCCAGATTATCAAGGCGTACATCGATTGCACTCTTTGTATGATTTTTATTTGCATGCTGACAGGTCGACCGTGTGACAGCGGTTGTCGTTTAATTAAAAGTTGTCGCTGTCATTTGGGACCGAGCCACGATTCCCCTGCTGGTCTGGAGTGATGGCACTGCTCTGTGAGGCCTCCAAGGAGTGATTTTCTAACTGCTCACCCCCCCACACATCTTTTATCCCCTGCACAAATTACAATGGAGCCAATGGTTCGCTGGATGCCACGCTGGCCCAGACCAAAGCACCCTGGGTATTTTGTGTTTCAGTTTTCACAGCACTTTATCCTTTATTTCCTTTAAAAGAGTCTTTATTTTTTAACCGCTGCGACACCCACTGGCCAAAATCAAGATGCGAGGTATTGGAGGCACCATGGTGATATGGCTTGGTGATGGTTCAGTGTTTCGGTACCTCCATACCACAGCCATATATTTTAGCTTTATTAGCAGAGAAAGCGTCAGCTTAACAGAGGGAGTGTTTGTGCATATATTAAACTTTATTAGAACTGTAATACCCCAAGTAATCCCACTTGAGTACAGATGCAGTTTTCATGTTCGTTTTACATATCATTAGCATGTGTTTAAGAGGCGCTTGCTCCACCTTGTCCCGATAACCCATTCCTGCAGGTCTCCCCTCAGCACTGGCTGTTTTGATCAGGCCTCTTGCTGGTCTGTGCCCCCCCGTGTTTGGAAGGGCCCGACTGGGCTACAGGTTCATGATTAAACCAGCACCCATACAGAGAGGTTCGCTGCCCTTTTCCCTGCTGTGGGCCTTGTTTAATTGGTGGGGGGAGGGGGGGTGGGGGGATAATGAAGTCCCGGGCCACACCGAACTCCCCTGGCTGACTGGAGACTTAGCCAGACCCCCCCCCCACCGCTCTAGGCCCCAAAACGCAGATGCGGCAATGTCTGACTACTGGCATTAACAGCCGCTGCCACGTTTGGACCAGGTGCTCTGGCAGAACCCTTCCTATAACTGATCGTTGGGCAGTAGGGGTGGATTGGGGGGGGCATGATTCCATCAGTGGCGAGATGTTGGTGCCTTGATTGTTTCCATTGTAGCTTTCCATTCTTGTGTGGCCAGCCATTTGTGTATCCGTTTCCATGGTGATTCAAACTCAGGAGTGAAAGGGTGTCATCCTGCTTCCAGTCCAGATTATTTAGTCTCTGTGTCTTTCACCTGGGTAAGCAGTGTGGAAAATTTCTGTATGGATTTTTTTAGCTGCTTTGCAGAGGCTCCCTTCACAATAATGGTGTATCTTGAACTATTCACATTAGGTGCTACTGGCATCTTGACCACTGTGGCCCTCAGTCATGTGCCCCATGCAGCCTGGGTCCAGTTTGGGTCCAGGCCCCCCTTGACCGGGAGTAGGGTAAGCGGCTAGAAGATGTGAGGTACTCTCTTGCAGTTTGGGTTTGGAACACAGCTCTTTATGTACTATGCCACCTACTGACCTATGTCAGTCTTTACATTGACCTCAGATTTATCTCATCCATCTCAGGACACACCCCTCCACGGTGGCTCCAAAACCCCATTGCCCCCTCCCCCCACCCCCCACATCCACAGCATGCCCAGATCCCCAGTGCGATGACCAGGGTCATGTGGGGTGTGGGGTCGTGGACTGAGCTGTCAATAATCCAAGCTGGTATTTATGGCATTCAAGAAGCGCTTTGTGGAATTACTTCTCAGGCGATAGATGGAGTGTGCACATGTGTGGGTGTGCAAGTGTCATGTGACCAGGGACAACCGCCGACAGTAAATCTGCTGTTTCTGTACTCCATGCCAGTCGCATGCTAGCTGAAATGGTTACAGTGTACATATGCTGCAGTGATTTACATCACATGTTGCATTACCACCCCCCGCAGCCACTTAATTTGTTTGCTTTCAGCAGTCAGATCTTGTTTGTGCATGTTAATGAGTCAAGCTGGAGTCCCTCCGTCCGATCTTCCCCCCTGCCGCATTAATGGCCGCATTTTAAATGTCTGCATTTTCATGTGCTCAAGATGCCAGTAATGATCACACGCAATCTATTTTTAATGTGGAGGTGGATGCATATCAAAGAGCCTGGGTATATAAGAAGAGGAGTGCCTCTTGATGGGGGGGGGGTCAATCGACTGTGCATAAGAAGGCCATGTGTCAATGATGACTGCGATGTGACCGCAACATGACTGCTCTTAAAAGGCTGACCACAGGATGCTCACCCATGTTGCCTCACCTCTCCCCCTCAGATGAGCTGTCAGCAGTGGTCATTTCTGTGGCTGTAACCTGTGATACACAGAGGCAGCTTTTAAAAAAACACGATTTCTGAGCTGATGCTGACAAGACGCATGAGAGGAAATTCCCATGTGTCAGAAGGGTCAGTAATTCGAAGCTTCAAACAGGCTTCTTCAATAGATCTACTCTCTGTCTCTCTGTCCATCATTTTGCTGTGGTCTGTCTCTCTGATCGCTGATAGCCTGTCCTATGCGCCATCTCTATTTTTTTTTATGCTGTATTGATTTTCTGTCGTTGTTTCGCATGGACCACCAATAGAACTGTGCCCTGTTGTTTTCTTGGCACTCATCTCCCAGCACAGCTTCACACTCACTGGATATCCTGGGTTCCACATTTCCTTTAATTATTAAGTGAGATGCTGGCTGTAATTAAACAGCAGCATAACAGCGGATGTTTCGTAAGAGGCGTCGTGAAGCACGATCGCCGAGGTCCCCGCGTGTGGTGAATGGTGATGTGTAACATGCTAAGTTGCGGGGGTGCACACTCGCACACGTGTGGGGAATACACACTTGCACCAACACAACCGTCGTAAACTGCAGGTGCATTTACATCCCCCCTGCTTCATGCTTTCTCACCCCCCCATTCTGCGTGCTCGTCTTACGCCAGATCTTAAAGTGGCAGGATCTGAAACGGCTCTGCCAATCACTTACCCGGCTAGCAGCATGGGTGACAGCAGCCCCTGATTACCTTTAATGAGGTTTGGGATGCCTTGTACAGTTAATCAGAATAACGAAGTCATTACCCCTTAGGCCCGACCCCCAGATGGCAATGTACCCTCGGTGATGTCCTGAAACACGCCAAATCCGTCTTGGCGTGCTACAGTACATGTGTCACATGTCTTATTCCTGATCCCTGGCTTGTTTTATCCTTTCCCTAAAGCTGGAACACATCCTGCCATTTTCTTCCCAGCGCTTAAAAAGGAGTAACAGATGTGGGATGAGGATGGGCTGCTTTTTCCATTGCATGCCTTCAGCGGCTGCGGAAAGTCTTTCCTCCCCCCGGTCCCCTCCTTCTCCGCCTTCACGCCTGCATCTCTCTGTTAGGTGGTGTTGGTGGTGGTGGGGGGAG
>JAACJT020001264.1:0-15759 GCA_009936485.2 Gymnarchus niloticus | reverse complement strand
CCGTCTTGGGTGGCCCTACATGGCTTAGCTCATAGTTTCACTGAACTATGCAAGCCCCTTCGCCACGACAAGGCAGTTATCCATTGAAGGGGGTACGTATGATAGTACAGGAATAATGTTTGCTTTCGGTGGTTGTTGTTTTCAAAATAAATTATATAAAGAACAGTACACAGTAATAGCTATTTATTGCTTAATTGGGCCAAAATGTCTTGGGAGGACTTATCTGTGAATAATATTAGAAAGCTAGCAAAAAATCAACAACGTAAACCTGACGGCTTTAATGAAGTGGGAGTTTGGGAGCTCATCAATAAAGGACTTATGAAGAATTTGCCTTGATCAGAGACAAGATTGCTATTCCTAATTTCATTTTCATAGAACTAGGTTATTAGGGAAGGCAGTGGTCTTATTTCAAGAGTAAAATTAGGTCTATGATTGCAAATTTTGTATGGGCTGCAGAAAACTAAATGGCTAATTATGAGAAGCAAAATCACAAATCACATATATCATCAACATCTACACTTTTTTAAATTTACATCCACATGTACGTTCAATCTGTAAAAAGGAGAGTAAATAAGAAAATGGAAACACCAAATGGCTCTTGACTGAGTAATTTTATTAGAAATTGCTGTTAGGCAACGCTAATTATTTTACTGGCTGGGTGGCAATCGAGTCAGCTGGATGCATATACTGGCCATAATTCATAGTCAACGTGATAGAAAAAAAGATATTATGAGGAAGGAAAGGCGACGGTGGCTGGCACACCAAAGGTGCATTGAACAGATGTGAAAGAGGTAATGTCCATATGTTGAGCGGCATTGGTCATCACCACAGTATATCAACAGGGGGTCAGACCCCAAGAGATGTCACCTCTTGTTAAAGAATGTGCCCACCCCAACCACAAAGCAGCCTCGGCTGAACACCCACTGACAGCTCCATGACATGTTGCACATCTAACTGCTACCTTGATTTTGCGGCTAATCTTGTCAAGTATGTGCCTGGTGACCTCTGACCTCTAGGTGACCCCCTCATTGTTACACAAGAATTAAAACTAGATAATTGCTTAAGATTTTATTTTTACCTTTTGTGGTTGCTCAATTAATCGTAGAGATTATGTATGTCATATGTAGAAATTTAAAAATTATTACAAATTAGAAGCTATAAATGATTAAGTCTATGGTTATGAAAAATTATAACTTAGAACCCTTTGTGTTTCACTGACTCCTTAATAAAGGTTAAATATATAAAAATGTATTAGGTATAGATTAAAATGAATGAGGTTAGTAATTCTGGAGCTGTGTACAACTGTATCAGTGACCACACTAAAAATTCTAAAATTAACCTGAGATACACCCAGAATCAGCACAACGATGCAGAGTCTTCCATATTCTAACAGAGATAACTACATTGTAAGTATATTACCACACAAGTGATTAGATTAAATGATCACAGGGACATGGGGTAGAGGCAGCTTTTATCTAGATTTTTATCTACTTATACATGGAGCTTCCCAAGCCTTAGGAGGAGTAATGGGTAAGAACAATGCCCAGAGTCAGTCTGTATGCGCGACTTTAATTTCCGGTTAAATTATCACCTGTAAGCTGACAGGACAGTCTAATAACTAAATACAGTATTACACAGAACTGTGGATTTTCACTGCACTGAAACAGCACTCAACAATCCAAAAGAATTTGAAAAATAAGTTTTCCTTGAATCAAAGTCCTTGCTCTTTAATTTAGAGCCATATGCGTATGAAACATCCGAAAATTTATCAGAATAATCAAGTAGAATTCTCAAACTGCATGTCAACAAACACCTCTAATGTAAAGCGGCTGTGTATTTCAATACATGAGGATAAAGCAAAAAAAAAAAAATAATAAAAATGAATGGAGCCAAACCTCCAGATGGATTGTGTCTGTCGTCATGGTCTCTTCAAAGCCAAAAGGAGTCTCTTTTTAACTAAGGAATCTGGGGCAGTCTGTCAGGTTGCCTGGCTCGCGAATCAATTCCTCAGTATAGCAACTGTTTCGGCACATCTGCCTGTCTCCAGAGTGCTAAGTATTAATAACTGCAGAAGCGGCCAGCTGTGCACAGGTCAGCAACTCAAGTGGAGGACAACCCCACCCATTCACTTCCTTTTCTAGCCCCTGGAAATATCGTTCATCAGATCTCCCATCCGTATTTTTACATCCACAGGTCCATTTGATCAATTACTTTCTTCTCCCACAGATCTTCCCTGTCTGTAATAATGACAGACACTCTTGATTATGGACTTTTAACCATTATGATGTCAGGTCTGTACTGAAACTATTTTAATTACTGTAATTTAACAGATAGTGTGGTTCAAAATTTTTATATTTAATGTCCATTTATGCAACTTTAATTTGAGTGTTACCACATGTAGCACATAATAACAAGAGTAAAACATTTTTAGAACATATCTAATGCAGTGTGATTAAAAAAACATCCCTCTCCATTATGTTAAATTATGCCATTTACTGGAAAATACTGTATTTTCTGAGAAAAGTTCACAGTATAAATTATGCAATAAAGCAATGCAAATATGCACCGGCATACGCACTGAAAGCACGATGCAATCGCGACAGTTTGGTCAAGTTGTTGGATGCTGAATTATGCATGTCCCAGGATTTCAGTGCCTCGTGAAAACATACCCTGCCTCCCGCTAACCCCTGTGACTAATGCAGACCTGGTGACAAGGTGTCGAGTCTGAGTGGCTGGAAATGCAGTACTGCAGGACGCAGAGGACATGGGGAGCCGGCCAGAGAGAGGTCGTCATCAAGGAAGAGTCACAGCTGCTGTCAACTGGTGCCAATGAATCAGTGTCTGCTAAAGTTCCTGTCATCGATCTGATTACAGCGCTGTAACCTTCAAGCTATGTACACCATCATGGCGGACCACCGGAGTATGTCACATGCCCCAGTCCATTTGTAGGAGTGTCCCATCTGCTTCTCCCACGCAAATCGAATCCCAACAGTAATCTGGAACATATATTCATGAGCGGATGTGATTGGACATTACCAGATGGCCCACAAAATGGATGGAAAGATACAACTGACATTGTAGGCAGTTCATACTTAATTTTGTTAGAACAAGAGATGCACATGCAGGTCAACTGCATCTGCATGATTCAACTAAAACCCACGTATCTCAGGTAACCCTCTAAAGGTATCACTGACATATGAATGCATTAACCTAGAATAATAATAAAGATAATGTATGTCTGATATCAATGCCTGTTCAGTAAGTCGTCTACAACTACATATAACATGCTGAAAACAAAATTAACATTAAATCTTTCATTTATTTGAGCTGCCAAGATACAGAGTACCATGATATGAGACGTTGTACTTGTACCCTTGACATCTGAAATACTTTGAAGCCTCTATCGATCAGGAAAGAAGGTGACCAGGAGAAAAAGAAGGAAGTAACCAAGGAAAAGAAAGAAGTAACCAAGGAAAAGAACGAGCTGAGGAAAAGAAGGAAGTAACCAAGGAAAAGAATGTGGAAACCAAAAAGGAAGGAACAGACATTGAGTTTTGGCTTCCTCTTCAGAGCTTTTATTTGTTTCAGATGTAGGATGTATACATTTTTACAGCTTCCTAGAAATTTGGGTAAAGTACATGGGGTGCAATAGAGCGGATGTTCTGTGGACTTTGCTGATGACCTCTTGTTTAACATGTCCGTGTCATTCAGAAAAGCAGTTGGTTAAAGCAGGGACCTTAGGCCAATGAGTCAACACCAGATGATATGGGGGGTAAAGGAACAGCTGCAAGTAAGACAGATTCATACTACAAGATGAGGATGGAGGTTATAGACTTTTTAACCAAACAAAAAACTAAACGACAACTCTGGATGAATTTTCCCTGATTGCGCCTGAAGTCTGTGTCTCAGTCATTCCAAACCAGCCAAATAACCTGGGTCACCCCGTATAAACTTTAAGGAAGCCATCCATCTGGGGCCAGCTGTGCTTCATTAACTGGGTTACATGCAAGCACATGGCTTTTGATCAGTTACTATGGAAACCAAAATATCGCCCAAATCCAGCCCTCTACCATTGTTGTACTGTGCCCCACAGCATTTCCTCTCGTCTAATTTTATGTATTTGTTATTGAAGACTGTTTATTGTTGTTTTTAATTATTAAATGCTTATTTAATACTTAGAAATTTTCTTTCTTTACCAAAGTTTCCTTTTTGCTCACATCTTGCTATGAAAAATGTGATTTGAAATAATATTATACTTCATTGGGATAGTATAATGCAAAAATGAAATTCAATGCAAGAGAATCACTTCAGTTTTATTTTGAATAAATACAGAAAATAGTATTGCGTTCTAATAAGTAAAATTAAATACTTACCGGGGAACTTTTATGCCATTTACAGATTTATATATAGACATCCATTTTCTGTGTTTACATTTGCAAAAATTATTTTAAGATAACAAGCCACCTCTCAAAAATAGAAACACTGTCTTCATCATTTATGCCCTGTTGTGACTCAGTGGGAGATACCGACTTTAATTTTGTTGCAGATACAGTACTCTGTCCTTGAACTTCATCAGTGATTACAAGGAAAAAAAAACGCAAAACAGCAGTGCTGATTATTTAAATCACCACAGTTAAGCTGAAAATATCTGCCGAGATTCTTAAATAAAAAGCGACAGTGGCAAACAGATCTTTTTTTCCCTGTAAAATAGTTAAGTTCTTAATGTTGCACATGACCAAAAATTGATTTTCCTGATTCCAGTACAGCGTTTTCCAGCTATTTCTTGACCTAATTCCTTGATTCATCTTTATGGTTGTGTTCCATTTGATCACAAAGCCTTGTGTGTAAAATTCAAAGCATAACCTGCACAAAAAACCATTACAAGACCAATACTGCTACACTTACCATGCTAAAACAGCATCATGGGTAAATACAATGTTCACATACATCACACAGCATGAGAAAAGGTTCCTATGCAAAAACCCTGAAACATAATATTTCGTGAAACAAAGCTTCACCGTAATTTTGTCAGAGACAAAATTACGTGAAATTGCTTTGTAATTATGTTATGATTTGTTCAAGCAATTAAGAGTCGTACTAGAGTTTTCACCAGGAAACATGATAGTTTGCCTGCTGTAGTATGGTTCCATTCCTAGCTGAATATCCATCCATCCATCTTCTTTAGCCGCTTATCCGTAAGGGTTACGGGGAAGCTGGAGTCAATCCCAGCTGACTTTGGGTGAAAGGCAGGGTACACCCTGGGCAGCTTGCCAATCCACCATAGGACCAACACAAAGACAAACATCCATACACACTCACACCTATGGGCAATTTAGATTAGCCGATTGACCTATCCTCCATGTCTTTGGAATGTGGGAGGAAACTGGAGTAACTGGAGGAAACCCATGCAGGCACAAGGAGAACATACAAACTCCACACAGAAAGGCCCATGTCAGCAGTGAGTACTGAACCCGGTGTGTTTAATTGTAAGAGGATTAGAGACTTGTAGAGTGAGTTTTCTGGCCCACTAAAGAATTATGACCATGGTATTCAGTCCATCATATTGATAAAAATGCACATATTATATATCCTTTCATTTTACACCACTTTTATTTAGACTGCTTCCAAGAACCATATTTTATGTGACAGCTTTTATCTGAGTTAATAAAATCAGAGGTTAACACAGGACTTGTGATTGTTTGGAACTTGTACAGTTATAATAGATTGCTTATTCACTGCAGACAAAGTGATATTTTAGGCTCGAAAAATCCATGTTTTAGTTATCAAAGCAAAGACAGTGAATAGTGCTTTTGATCTGAAAGATGTATACAAAAATTTTATATAAATAAATTGGTATTAATGGAAACAGGTCCCACAGTGGACATACTGTTAAATTCCTGCTCTGCTTTTGTTGTTTTATAACCAACGGACAGGCTGTACGATTAAGTAGTTTGCATGGAAAATTAGCTTTTATATAGTTCACAATAAATTATTGATGTTGATATTGGCATTGATGGCAGAGAAACATGCCATATCTGTAAAGAAATGCCGCCAGACTCTCAGGGTAAGCGTGTCAATTAGATGCTGTCCCATTTGGTTTTCACAACTCCCCAGCAGAAAAAGTCCTTTTGTCAGACTATTTCTGAAACTGTTACATTGTCTCCTGAGAAATGTTTCCTTTTTAAGGGGACAAACCCCATCATTGGTGGACTTACAGAACTTGCATTTCTAAATTAAGACACCCTCTAGCTGTGACATTTGGTATGGAGCAAAGCATGTTCTAAATATTAATCACATACAACATGTGCCTTCTTTGTTGAGATTTCTGATGTGACGTGCCGTGCGTTTTTATTCCAGGTCCGCCTGTCTATCATTTGCCTTGTCCATCTCTCTAGTCCACCCTCCGTTCTTCTGCTCCTCCTCCACGACCCCACCCACATTTTCCCTCCTCATTTCCATACAATTCCTCACTTCTGGTTTCCCGATCTGATTTTGTTATTCTGGATTGTGTATTTTTCTTATTGTGTATGACTTTGGATTGTTTTTGATTTTTATGATTATCGCTTCTCCCTTTGTACTTTTTCTTTCAATCTTTTTGATTGTTTGGTTATTCATTATTCCGCCCAGTTGCTCATTTACGATATTGTTTTGCCCTTCGGATACCGTCACCTTAGCCTGTGTGTGTGTATGCAGTTTGTATGTGTTTGACCTGGTGTGTAGGGAGTGACTGCCATTTTTGTTATGCGTGTAGTTTTAGTTCTGTGTGTTTTGGTAGGGAGTTAGGGAGAGGAATTGTCTTTTGTTTCCTTTTTTGTTTTAGGCAAGTTAGCTTTGGGATTCACTTGCTAGTTAATTTTGTTTATTATTTTGGCCTGGGTCATTCCCGACGATATTTATCACCAAGTGTTCTTTGTATTGCCTGTAAAAATTGCATTTGTTATTGTCTGTCTGTTCACCTGTAAATATATAAAATCACTATTATATCACTACCTATTTGTGTGCCAATGTCCTTCACCTTTTCACATCCATTCTGTTACACTCCAACCCTAGATTGGGGGATCGTAACACTAAAGATAAATGTATTGCTAAGTCTTCACATTGGGAAAGAATGGCCTGTTTTGTCATGAATCACTAATTAAAAACGTCATCTATTTGTCAAATTTGCCTTTCTCGGCTGAAGTATGCTCATATTTTAGCCTGCATTTTTCTATTCAGCTAAGGATGATTAATCAAACACAGAGAAAATTGTGCTGTCTAAGAAGAGAAGTCTGAAAAAAGTGTGTGAAATATTGCATTATTATTTCTGGACCTTTCAGGCTGTATCTCCTCCCAGAAACAGAAACTGGCACATATATTGTTATCTTTGCAAACCAAGTAAGTGTATTAGTGTCATATTTAGCTCTAACGGTCATGTTGCCATTAGCTGGGCATTAGTAAAAGCCTCTGGGCTTGACTCACCACTCTGGCCAAGCTAGAAAGGAAGATCAGGGACACCTTTAGCTACAATGTCCTGGCTGACAGCTCCAAATCAGAGCCCTGAAAACTTGCTTTGTATTGTGGGAAGTCAAGGGGTCGCTTCCATGTTCTGCATGGGGTCTAGGGCGGCAGCAAGGGCCCTAGAGTGGACGCGTTATAAGAGTCTGAGTTTCTCACGTTACATCCATCGCTAGCCCCCTCCTGAGATCAGTTTCTGCCAAATTGATAGTCTCTTTTTACCTCAAAGGCTTTGGAAGAAAGTAGAAGATGTGACATACCTTAGATTCATGTAACCAATTATTGAGATATCCTGCTCATTTTCATATTTATTTTCAAGGAAATATTGCATTCCCATTTCATCATGCAGCATTGTAACAATGCAACCGCAGCTTCTGTAATTAATCGGAACATTCCAGAGAGCATCAGCAAGGGCATTTCAACTATTTGTTTGACCTCTCTCTTTTCATCATGTGACAGCAGTGACCGTGTGTGATGAGCATGTTTAAGAACATTCTTCATGATTACACTCAGCCCATGGGCTGTGGTGACAGGGACCTCGATGACACTGTGTCTCGCTGTTGTAGTATATAGAATCTCAGCATTTAACACGAGCTGGATTCCAAGGAAATCATGACACAGGTCAATTAGCGGAGGCGATCGCCACTTTGTTAATCAACATTTGTGGTTGATTTAATTGGTTCATTACCGCCTGTAGCTCCTCCAAAATTACTTGCTTTGGTGTGGCTTTCAGTACACTGGCCAGATGAGATTTATGCTTAGGGTATCTGGAGGAAATGTAAAAGAAGCCCTTATGGACATCATGTATCTCTGCACTATGTCTATGTTATGCTCAGTGTTTTAGTTCTTCAACCTTTTGTTCATTTGTCAGTTAGCTAGCTTGGGTTTCTTTATCAAATCTGTGTTAATGGCTTATTAACAGTAGTTCTAATGAAAGTTTGTGATTTTAGCACCCTCACCTTAATTTTTTGTGGCCAAGACTATCTCTTTTGGAAGCGGTACCTTTTGGGGAGAACTTTTCACCTGAAGAAAGTGGTGAACGAAATAACCGTGGAAAAGAGACGCCGTTTATCATGTTCAGCAGGAACACTGATGATGAAAGTAATCTTCAGTCAGATGAGAGGAGAGAGTCAAAATAATGTGACCTCCAACAACATCATGATAGCCACTGTTAGAGAGAGGAAGGTGAAGAACACAAGATTGACCTTCCGGTAATCGTGCTGTTTTTCTGACAGAGAGCCCAAGAAGACCGAACTGGCGAGAAAAATCAGAAATGCATTCATATGCATGCAGCACCATGTACCAACGCACACTACCCTCTGTTGCATTACATTTACATGTAACTCACCATAGCATGAAAGTGTTTCCGGTGACTGCTGCATTCTGTTTTGGTATGTATATTTTACACAAGTTTTTTTTTTTTTTTCTTTCTTTTTTTACTTTGAAGGAGCGAATAATCATTCTATCAGGGGATGGAAACGGGCCACCAGAGTTGTGGTGGAAACTCCCTGAGGGAGTTGCATTTGTTATCATCACGGCAGGACAAAACATCATATGCAGGTCAGGCGGAGCATGGCACCGCACAACCCTGGGAAACGGTCATTTTGGTCAGTTGCAGTCTCCCTCGTTGATGCCGCTGCCCATCCTGCCCCAGTGGCTTGTCCTGCGATGGGTGCAAGGATTGGCTTCTCTCCCCTCCCTGGCGTACTCCTGCTCCTTTATACCCTGAAGCAGGTGATTGCCAATGGGCACCAGCTGTGGCTCCACCCACATTCTACCCTGGTTGTGTGGAATGCAGGGTCCAATTAAGGGGAACCATGGGCTCTGGCGTTGAGGATCGGGCAATCAGGGGGCGTGGCACCCCCATATCGTCACAAATGTATCCCCAATTTCTGTGACTCGTGACCTGAAGTATGGGGAAAATCACATAATTTTTAGTTGCATTGCAGCGAGAATCAAGGAAAAGTTTCACAATTACCAGCCGGTGGTTTAAGTGGCAAAATACGAACTTCTAATCTAGCAGAAAGAGATGATCCTGTTTTCCTAGGTGAAGGGACAAACTTAATCCTCTGCTAATCTGACCTCTTTCACTGCAATTAACAAGCGGCTTACAGATTTGAACAATGAGGATAGATTGAGTCACTCATGGTGTTAGAGACTACCTTCAAGTATTTACACAGCAGGTCATACACATCTGTCTATCTAGGATGTCCGCATAGCATCTAACTATACTCCTTGGACCACCCTACGTTGTACAGATTCTTGTAACCACGGCACCCAGAGAGAAGATTTTGTTAGCTCAATTAGAGAAGTAATTGTTTCAATCAACGATTTAAGAGCTCACATGGAACAAAAACATTCACGTATCTCGAACCCATAGGACCAAGAGCGTACAACCCTCCCATGCACAATTACATCTGGGAGCCAAGAGTGCTCAGCAATTAAAGAATAAAGGCTAATTAGGTCTTGTCAATGTTTTGCAAACTTAAAGGCACGCAGCACTGTTGACTTAATATGGAAAGTAATGCCTTAATCCCAGAGCATTCAGTTTAGCCCTGGCGCTGGGTTGACTTCACGAGGGAAGGTGAGTATATAGCTCTGAAAAGCATTACCTTCACATCCAGATGATGTTGTGGCGGTATTACGAAACGTGCCACCTGTTGTGCTAAGTGCTAGGTTTCTGGGGCTTTCACATCTCAAGCAGCTTCTGGCTGACTCCAGATCTCGTGGGTGTTTAACCTTTTCCCACCCCAGAGGATTTGATGAGGCCCTGTTGCTATTAATTCGATCAGAGATCACCTGGGAAGCCACCTCCTGCCACCACAGGAGGTGAGAAGCCTCCTGACAGCTGGCACACCTATCTCAAGGTTGGAGTTGGAATGGGGTCCAGGAAGCTAATTAGCAAACGGATGGTACCTGAAAGGCCCCGCACTCTTTCTGCATCTAATTAAAGCCACCTCGTCTTGAGCTGGGACCTCATTTGCTCTTGTAAAGTCATAGGATGCAGGTGCGAGTCATTTTTCAGTATTTTATGGCACACTGGCCAGAGGAGACATTCATCTCACACTGCCCTGTCATTATGAGTTTGGTGAGATGTTACTTTCTCTTACAGTTATCCAGCACTGCCGCCCAATTCTTATACTGATGGATGAACTAGAACCATGTGCAGGGAATGCTTCCTCCTGGGTTTGGCTGAAAAGATGGTGCCTGCCTTTGATTTAATATCTTTGTTTTTCATTTTTTTTTTTTTTTGCACAAACCAGCAGTGCTTTAATTTGTATATGAGGTGTCACATGCATTTTCAAGTGGCAGGTGACACAATGGTTAAACGGACAGTACCACTGCCTCATACTTCCTGGCTTAGGGTTAAATACCACCTCCACTGTGTGTGTGTGTGTGTGTGTGTGTGTGTGTGTGTGTGTGTGTGTGTGTATGTGTGTGTGTGTGGAAATTACATGACTCATGTTTATGTGAGTTTCCCCTAGTTCCTCCAAGTGCTTTCTTTTCTTCCTGCTATTCAAAGACATGCACTTAAGCTAAGTGGTATCTCTAAATTGCCTGTAGTGTGTGTGTGTGTGTGTATGTGTGTGTGTGTAGCATGTTTATATTGCATTGTGGGAGAAAATGTCCTCAGATGGTGGCGAACACCTTACATTTTTACCTTGTGGGGACATTCGTTGTGTCCGCACAAGGGAAAACTTAATTTTATAAAAATCTGTGAATGCAATCAAAAAACCAAAAGAGCCTAAAGTCTTGTATTTTGTTGAGTAACTTGTGGTTAAGTTCAGGGCTGGGTAAGGGTTAGAGTTGTCATAGTTAGGAATAGGGTTAGTTCCATAGAAAGGAATGGAAGGTCCCCACAAGGTTAAAAATACAAACGTGTGTGTGTGTGTGTGTGTGTGTATGTGTGTACAATGACATTTAAAAGACTAGATAAACATTTTGGACCTGCTGGTTATAGATGGAAGCACACTCTATATTACTGTGTTTCCAGTGTAACCTTATACAACCCCTGATGATCGTATAATGAAAAATCCATCCATCCATCCATCTTCCAGCTACTTATCCTGTACAGCATAATGGGGGGATACTCTAGTTTACATAGGTCACACAATAGCAGGAAAACCAGAGGACTTGGAGAAATGCTATACATGGCAAATACAAGTGACCTCCATATACACACAGAACCAAGTCAGGATTCAAAGTTCTATATAGCCTGAAGTATATTATTGAAATAGATCTTTCATGTTATTTCATCCAGGGTATCTCCTGTTTGGTGTTCTAAGGCTGCTTGGTTTCCAGTCTCCACGTGACCCTGAAAAGGATTAAGCGGTTTGGGAAACGGATGGATGGATGGATGGATGGATGGATGGATGGATGGATGGATGGATTTTTCATTTAAATTATATGAGTAACAATTAGCTGGTTAAAATCACACTGTAAAAATAATTTTCATAATAAAAAACATGGTAACCAACTTCTTTGAATGAGTTGCTAAACTCTTTAAATCAGTTTATTAGAAAAATAAAGGCAGTGTCGAATGATTGACAGAAATTCTCTAGAGTACTGAAGTCTTTTAGACACATACAGACATTCAGTAAAGACTTAGATTAAAAGGTCTATTTATGAAAAATTTAAATGTCTTATAACTGGCTTGGCCCTAAAGGAAAATGGTATATTATTTATACACAGTACTGTGCAATGGTTTTAGGTTGGAAAAGAAAATTATTCATCCATCCATCCATCCATCCATCCATCTATTTTCCAAGCAGCTTATGCTATACATGGTCTTGGGGGGCCTGTAGCCTATCTTAGGCAGTTTAGGGCACAAGGCAAAAGGACACCTTGGATGAGGTGCCAAAAAAGAAAATTATATTTACATTATCTTTAGGTTGGTATAAAATTTTATGTTGGTCTAAGTGTGTCGCTTTACATGTTCAAAACATCTCCTCAAGTCACCTTACAATTTTCAGTTAGTAACTAATACACCAATTTCTTGAACTCAAGTATGAGTACATGTTGCTTAAATTCTTCATATAATGAATTACATAATTAAGAAATTCTTGAAATGGCTGGGGTGATCTTGTGGGAGCATCCAGGTATCAAAGCTGTGTTCTAGCCAATCAACCAGATATCATTAACATTTTGGAGACCAGCAGAAATTGTTCTTATTTTTTATTGCTTTATTGTTAATTTGAACATTCCAGTGTTAACTCGTGTAACTTAATTCTGAGATTTAACTCTAATTCTGAGAAAATACATTTACTCCCCAGATAAATGGCCGCAAACATTTTCTTTGTCTGCCTAAGACTTTTGCACAGTACTGTATATATGTATTTATTTATGCATATATACAGACACACACACACACACACACTGGTTTGAAATGGTACTGATCATGATTCCAGTTTCCACTTACAGCCAGAAGACAGGCAATCCGGTGAGGTAGTGCCTCCACCCATTGTCCACTTGAGTTAATAGTGACTGTTTTGGTTCTGTCACCACCTGGCCAACATCCAGGGCGTTCTCTATTTGCTGGGACAGGCTCTGGGCTGACCGTGACCCCATACTGGATAAGTAGCTATGGAAGATGGATGTTTTCTAATCCTCTCCATAAACTTGGACTAAAAGCCATATGCGCCTTCTTTAATATAGAACTGAATGTATGTTCCTACAGCAGCTGGAGTTAAGCACCTTTTCACAACTGGAGAGCTCCCTCGGGTGGAAAACATCAATCAGTTTCCTTCTTCACATCGACATTTTTGAAAAACAATGCTTTCTACTGGGCATTTCTCAGTGAATTATGTCAAGTAGATCTGACTTAAAACTATAAAGTTAAACCCTATTGAGTTTGGCTAAAGGCAGAGGCGTGCTGAGTCATAAAACCCCATTTTGTAATGACTGATCTGTCATCATGATGTGGAAATGTAATTTCTGCCAGACCTGGGTGTTTGCCGAGCAAATCAGAGAATCATCGCGACGACTGACACGCTACCGCTTCCAGCCTCTACGGCGGGATAACAGAGCTGTCCTAGCCATGCCGCTCCACCCCAATACGAGGTTTCGTCCATTGCTGTTTATTAAAAATTAACTGCCCACAATCCCTCATTCTATACTTAGGAGTGTCAAGAGGAGCAGTAGAAGATGTATTTCCTGTGGTTATTTGTCATCGTCTTCCTGACCCACCTCCTTGGTAGAACCCAGCATGGATCATGCTAGCTGGTGATGATGGTTTCCTGGACCACTGTGAGCTGAACTCATGGACTACCTCCAGATGCTTATCCTGTGGGAACCCATGGACTGACCTGTCATAGAGGCCTAAATGCTGGGGGCCTGGGTGGCCACCCCCAAGCCTATGGTGGGGTGGCAGTGAATATGGCTGTGGTTTCTAACAATCATGTTTATATTTTGAAGAAATGCAACACATCACCCAAGTACATGTAATCGTGTTTGGGTCTTTTTTTTTTTTTTACCCTTAACTCATTTACATTACTCATTTATTTGTTAAGCCATATATAAACACATTTCATAACTTCAAATATGAATATCTTAGCTACCTCAAGCAAATACTCAATATCAGTTCATTACAGGAACTTTTAGGTAATTTACCAGGTATTGAAGTAACTGGTTGTACCTGCATTTCTGTACACACCAGTTATTTCTGTTATGAAAATATGAATCATCTGTGCAAGACAGATTAATTCACAAATTCAAGTTAATGCTAATGAACACATCCTTTTCGCTCACAGCATTTGCAAAAATGTGAATTCCGTTTTGTTTTTTTTTCTCAATTACAGCTTTAATGTTCCCTTGAGCTTAAGGACTCACCACTTTTCAGGTGTAACATTGGCTGAAGCAACTCAGTGCTCTATGATCCCAATGCATTTGCTGCAGACAGTAAGACCATTCCTGAGTGAGGCAGCTGGACAACAACCAAAGTTCTAGAGACTTCTAGAGAATTCTTCTGGAAACACACAAGTTTGATACTAGCCGTCAAAATATTACTAGTTTTAGAATTCACACATGCAGACTAAGAGTTTGAAGAACTCCTGGGGGTGAAACAGGTATCCACTGATGATCTCTGCACTGGATCAGTATGGTGGTACTGGACAGAGATCAAATGGAGTGAGATTCTGTTGCTCCAAAGCTCTACTGGAGTGTGGCTGCAGTCAGCAGCGCCTGCAAATTCCTGACCTACTTCCAAGAAAAAACTTGAACACTGTTATCTGATATCATTGTTTTGATTGCAAAGAATTCAATCCATCTTCGTATTTAGATCACCTCATTTTCATTGATCACTAGCCTTTCATTCCACACTTCAGTGGGTTATTCCACGAAGCAAGCTTATAAAATCAAGGCTTATGTGAAATGTCCTGCTCAAGTTAGCGTAACAGTTCACTTTAGGCTCAATGAATTCCACAAACAAAATTCAGGTGTATTTCAATCCTGCTAACTCAAGACAGGCTTTGGCAAGCGAGGTTCATGCGTGTCCACGCGATACATGAGGCAGCTCTGATCATTGATGCCAGATAGGGAAGAATGGAAGGGAAAGAAAGAGCCGCGTTCATCACCCAGTCAGAGCAAGAATTATTAATGTAAGCCTATGGAGAATATAAAGATATAATAATGAAAAATGGAACACTACAGCCATACACAAAACTCATCAGCCTGCTTGGCAGAAAATTGCTGACAGGCTAAATGCATAAGAACGTAATTTAATTCACCTCTTAGGGTTAAGGATTTATGTATTAAATAACTAAAGATTTGTTAGAACAGGTTTAAGTATTTAAAAGGTATAGTTACAATAATAAACAACATTTTCATTGACAAATGTATTCTAATCACAGTCGTAAGGTACTTTTAAGGCTACTTTTTAACACATTTGTAAAATAGTTAAGGACAGCATGCAAATTATTTAGGTCCATCTGAGGCAAAAAGTGATAAATATATAATTGTAATTATTATAATGCTTGGTTTAGGAGCAACATGAGTGGGGTTAAAAGATCCTGGCAGCAAGTGAAGAATAAATACAAAAACATTCTTCAAAATGGTAAAGGTAAATCTAGTTGGAGCTACATTTTTACAGAATTTGTTTAAAAACCCAAATTGCACTGCGTACCATCTGAAACATTTAGGGAGATGGTAATGATGACAGAAGACTTATTGTTTGACAACCACTTTACCTTACATGTACTTAACATAAGGTATTATCAGTACTTACCTGTACATTAATACTGTGGAAAGATTTGTGGTTTACATAATCAG